>JADDOH010024985.1:0-35187 GCA_016648135.1 Agrypnia vestita | reverse complement strand
AAATGAAGATGCTTACCCACTTTATGGTGAACGTCCACATCGATGATGAACGATGCTCCCTGCACGAAGTAATTCTTGTCCACAGCTTCTTGGCGCGCGGCATCGTTGGGAAACTGGAATTCCACTTCCTTCCACTCGTACACCAACTTCAGATCTGTCTTGGCCGCAACTATGTTGAACATTATCAGAAAAGCCTCCAGTAATCCCGTGACGGAAACCATTTTCCTGCTATTAACATAAATGTATCTTAACGGACTGTCTTAGTAAAACCAGTTCAAAAAATAAATTCACTTTCAATTAAAAATGTAATAAAATACTTTTTTTTAACCATTTGATTACTATATATGCATTCGTCAACTATTCGGTTGGTTTAATATTACTACATATATAAATGCAAAGGCAGCAAAATCCCAAAAAAAATTAATGCATTCATCGAGGATTAATAATTTATAACGTACTGCATTCGATATTTAAAAAAAAAACAGCCTATTCATTTAAAGGAAACATAAAATCTAGAATTCAGTACATTTTAAATTAGTAATCCTCATTCACTGCATTCAAAATATATATATAATTTTTTGGATATTGCTGCCTTTGATTTTATACTACACACATACTTTATACATATACGTTTAATTTAATATACGTTAATTTTTGTTTTATTCAAATTTATAAAGATTAAAATTAATAGAAATTTATTGAATTTAATGAAGAAATCAATAATGATAGCCAAGTAATAAATAAACAAATAAATTTTTCTAATAGTCCGATTTCAAAGTTCTTCCTTCTCCTCTCGCTTTAACCCTCCTCTTACCTTCCCCCCACCTAGTTAATATTCTATCCCTCTCTGATTTTCTTTCCCTATGTAAATGTCTGGACTTAGATTGTTGGTCTTGTGGTTATGACTCTCACCTCGTGATCCAAAGGTTATGGGTTCGAACCTCATCCCAGAACAGCAAGTTACTCCTACTCTCATAGCACAAGCGTTTAGCTTAGTTTGAAAATAGTAAGAATATTGATGTTACACGTATTCCGTGTTCGCTTCTCTATTAAAAAAAAGGATTTTTCTATGTAGCGATGCGTTATTCCGCATCAAAATTCTAGATACAGTCTTTGCTCCATTTTTGCAAGAGATCAAAAGATTTTTTCGATCTTCTATTATCTTAAATTATTCATGACTTGTAAATAAGGCATGTTACTAGATATAATACATGATGGATGTAAACGTAAAATAAAATGTCACACGAGGGATATAAAAGCAAAGCAGCAATATCCAAAAAATAAAAAATTAATCTTTTGAGTGCTGTTAATAAAAAAATAATATAAAATGACTCCTAGATAAAGGTTCAAATTTCCAGTGTGTAACATTATTTGAAAAAGTGCTTAGAATTCAGAATCATAATTACATTCAAAATGTCCAAATATTATATTATATAATATAAATATTTGACAGATGTCAGAAATATTTGACAGATCTATAATTATAAAAATATTTGTCTCCACATTTACACATTTACATTTGCAAGTACACAAATAACTATGTCCCGTCTATTTTGTTTTTGGATATTACAGTGATATTGTTAATTTGATAATAAGGGGAACAGTTTGTATATCGAAGAGCAGTCTTTTTAAGAAATGACAAAGTCAGTGAGAAAATATTAATATCTTTTTAATAAATAAAAAATATGATTATCTAGATAGAGAGTTATAAAATGCTAAGTGTATTGTGGACAGGTAGATGAAAAGTAATGACTGACATATTTGATAATATCCACATCTTGAGAGTTCTAATGCGCACTCAAAGGACACATTTTATTTATTCTCATCATAAAAATATCAATATTTTTGGTAAATGTAGCATTCAGACATATTTGAATATATTTACCTACACTGAAATATCAATAATAAAGTGTATTTTTGACTGATGAGTAGGTATTTCATAGCGTTTTTAATATGAGCTTATTACTATCGAATCTCGTATTGTTATTTTATTATTGTTATTTTTTATTTTGTTTGCAAATGTTGATTGAAGCACTTCATTTTTTTTTTAAACTGGGGATCATTGACCTGTCTATGTGATATAATTTATTCATAATATTTATATTATAAAAACATATTATTTTAGTTGAAAGTGAAAACGTCTTTAGAATCTGTACCGGGTGCGGGGTAATTGCGCCCAAATAAGCAATAGTTTCTTTCAAAGTAATATCAAGTACAAATAACCCTGTTAAAAATAGACATAGCGCCATGGGATTCTTTTAAAGAATAAAGATGAAAGTTTGTGACACTATTGTTTTTGTATTCGTGGTGGTCGTGCACTTATTACATGCGTCAAAGGTAACAACAATTTTCGACATTCTAGATTCTACACGTATCCATAGATGAGATCATATCTTGGAGACGAATTATCACATTCGAGCAAATAAAATTTGTTATTTATTACGAGACATTTTAATTTTCAAGTAAATATAAACGGTTCCCGTGAGCGTAATCATGTTTGTAAATAATTTTATTGCAAGTGGAACAGATGTAAAAAAGTTATCCGTCGTTACCCCGTGGTCAGTTCCATAATACGGACAAATTAAATCTGTCACCACTCTTTCTCCTTGATATTTTTCACTCTGGTTCTCTACCTTTCCAGTATACGGCTGTACATTTAATATATATGCTGTCTCTGAATCAGCAGCAACCCATATCTTCAAACCATAACGGCCAGGTTTGCTTTTGGTGTAGATGGTGTGATAGGTAGCCAGCCGTTCATCCACGGTAATGTAAGATCTTGGGGAATAATACTTTTTACAAGCAGCATTAAATTGAATAAATATCGATCTAATCGTTTCAAGTTTGTCTTTACTCTCCTGAAGCCTCGTTTCCCTTGTATACTTGTCGTCGAAACGTGTAATTGAGTACACATATCTAAGTCTCTGGACATACATACCGAGAAAAATAATTGCTTCAATAGAAGGTTTGATGTCCAAACTCCTTCAGAGAAAGTTTTCGACTATAACATCTTCCAGATACTCATAATATTCTAATAAATGCTTCGTATTCAATTTTCGTGATATATTTTTTTTTTGTATATTCTGTATATAACGACGGCAATATCGATTTGTTTCTGTAACAATCTCTTCAAGCATATTTGAAGTAACGTATAGGTCGAAGGCATCTCGAATGGAGGTTACATTTTTCGCTAAATCTAGAAGGCCAGGAGACGTTACAATATTGTGAAGTCTTGTTCTACCACTAGGACAAGGGATCGATTTCCATATGTAACCAGATTTCGACGTAAACGTAACATTTCTATCATCTCCCAAATTTACCTCCTCATCTAAATCTTGCTCATCTGAATCGGTTTCTTCGTCTGTCAGGTTAACGTTAGCCGTATCTCCAAAATCAGAGGTATAGGAATGCAATTCTTCAACTTCTAAATCGCTGTCAAATTCGTCAATAATATCGCAATCATTATCTTATATTATCTTCACCACATTTTTACATTTCCTTTTTTGAGACATGCTCGTTTTTCTGGAAAACATTTTGTAAATGTTTTAAAATAATTATCGCCTCATAAAAGTGCGATATCATTTATATAAATGAATAAAACTATCGTGACTCGTAAAAAAAATAACTAATGTGACTCGTAAAATTATGATTTTATTTATATTGAATGAATAAAATAAAACAAAATGTCATATTAATAACTATCGTGATTCGTAAAACTATGATAGTACTACATTGTACTGAAGCGTACACTACATACTATTTTAATCCAAATAAAAATTTCAATACATTTGAAGATAGTATAATCAATTGCGTTAATTAATGCTGCAGTTTTTTACATAGTAAATATTGTAAATATTGTATAAAAGAAATATTATTATAAGTATAATAAAAATATTATAACATAATTAAAATTATTAAAACCTTTATAGTATAATACAAATTTTGATAGTACCTAAATATAATATGAAAATAATTATTTTAACTATGGACACACAACATTTCGTACGTTGATAAAGATCATTTACTAGAGCAGTAAATCGTTTATCATTCAATAGAGATTCAAGTCCCGGTTGTATTTGATTTTTTTAAAATAATATTTGGTTTATTTGATAAATTTCAATTTCAGGGTTTAATTGAACATTTACTAATTAAAATCATTTTTTGTAATATGAAGAAAAATTTTTAAAAAGAAAGGGTCCGAAGATTTTTGCAAATATTTTTAACGATTATTTATTATTATTCAGATATCTGCTAATTTTTTAAAGTATTACGCACATATAAAATATTAGCATAATTTTTTGTTCTGTATGTATTTGCAAGGATTATATATATTTAATACAGCTGTATTATTTTTTTTTGGCCCCGTATTTATAATTTATTAAAATTTATTTAAAGTGTGATATTAATTTTGTAAATGATCCGTGAAATATTATGTTTATTTCGTATAAAATTACCGAGTATGAGTAAAATAATCTTTTACATATATATGAGATGTAAAAGCAAAGGTAGCAATATCCAAAAAAAATTGAATGTCGTCATCAAGGATTAGTTATTTATAATCTACTGAATTCGAGTTTTTTATATTTATAGGAAGCATAGCCTATTAATTAAAAGGAAATACTATCTTGAAAAAGATAGATACATAAAATCTAGAATTCAGTAGGTACAATTAATATACCTAATTAGTAATCAAAACTATTTTTTTATTTTTGGGATATTGGTGTGTTTGAATTTATACCCCATATATGCAATATATATTCGTGTTAAAACGAAATTTATTTGATACTTACAATTTATGGGGTCCCTGTCAACTGAACAAATGAATAACTCGAAACCGGATGTAAATAACTTCAAGAGTTTAAGGTTTTTTCTTGAACTTGAAGCTGTGAATGAAACTGAGGCTTCCTCGACTATATAATGTTGATTTACAATGAGTGCACTGCGCCGAGGTTGTCGCCACTTTCGCGAACCAATGTCTGCGTCGATCTGCCGTTAAAAACAAACAGCGGAAAGTGTTCAACTTCCCACCATGAACTTGCTCATCTGCCTGAAAATCGCCCTTTTAGCGCAGTGGGTATGACGCTGGCTTCCCACACCGAGGGTTCCGGGTTCGATTCCCGGTGAGATCTCATTTTAATCTGAGAGATTTACTTAAGCCTGGGTGTTTTGTGATGTATTTCGCTCCTGTAATTGGGCCTCCTGGTCTGTTGGAGCGTAAAAAAAAGATATTCTAAGAATATATAATAGTCTTGTTGATAATATATATATAAACTGGGAGGGAGAGAGGGCAGTCTGCGTTTCTATAAATATAAATATATATTTCAAACATAATATGTCCCCGATACTTCGTGAAACGTTCGTAATTTCGTTCGAATTCACGACTAAAAAGAAAAAATTGCCGGAGATGGGTCTTGAACCCCAGGCTAGCACACCGAACCGGCCGCTCAACGTATGTTGCTACGGCCGCCTCTGCGTGGACCGTTAAAAATACAGTATAAATATATATGCTAGGGCTTAGCAAAGACCTGAATCAATGTTCCGTCATTTTGGACAGGTTGCAGCTAGTTTATAATATTTAATTTGCTATTAACACTTTTTTCTAATTTCTAGAAATTCTAATTTATCCAACTAATATTAGGTCCTTACATATGAAATTGGCGTTTTGCCGTACTGGCAAATTTGATCTCAAATATCTTCTCTTTGGTTAGGAATTCCAAATCCAAATTTATACAGCTATTTACTCATGTATTTGTGTTTTGAAAATTATAATTCATTTGTTTTTTCCTCAATTGTTTTTTTCTTTGCGTCACTCAGTTTACAAAATGAAAAACTTGAAATATCGCGTTATTTACGAGTACGAGTTCCACCGTGGCACCAGTGTTGCAGAAACGGCTCGAAGGATTAATGATGTGTATGGCGACGGTGCCGCAAAAGAAAACACAGTGCGTTTTTGGTTCCAACGTTTTCGTTCTGGAAATTTCGACCTGCAGAACAAGCCCCGTGGACGGCCGGAGACCAAAGTTGATAATGAAGAATTGAAGGCTATTGTGGAAGCAGATCCATCGCAAACCACATCCGAGTTAGCTGCAGGCTGCGGTGTTAGTGATAAAACTGTTTTAATCCACTTGAAGCAAATTTGTAAGGTGAAAAGCTTGAAAGGTGGGTACCTCACGAATTGAGTGAAGCAAATCAACAAACGCGCGTTGACTGCTGCGTTGCATTACTCAACCGGCACAATAATGAAGGGATTTTAAATCGAATCATGACCTGTGATGAAAAGTGGATCCTGTACGATAATCGGAAGCGCTCATCGCAATGGCTGAACCCTGCCGAACCAGCCAAACCATGCCCCAAGCGAAAATTGCCTCCAAAAAAGTTACTTGTGAGCGTTTGGTGGACTAGTGCTGGTGTCGTTCACTACAGCTTTCTTAAATCTGGCCAGACGATTACGGCAGATGTCTATTGTCAGCAACTGCAAACCATGATGGGAAAGCTAGCTGCTAAACAACCGAGGCTGGTTAATCGCTCTAGGCCACTGCTGCTTCATGATAACGCTAGACCACACACTGCACAACAGACGGCTACCAAATTAGAGGAGCTTCAATTGGAATGTCTAAGACATCCACCGTACTCTCCGGACCTTGCCCCAACAGATTACCATTTTTTTCGAAATTTGGATAACTTCTTGCAAAGGAAAAAATTCAACTCCGATGGGGCAGTCCAAACCGCCTTCAAAGATTTTATTGATTCCCGTCCGAATGGTTTTTTTAGTAAAGGGATCGATGAACTACCTATAAGATGGCAAAAGTGCATAGAGAGCAATGGTACATACTTTGATTAAATAAATATATTATAATTAAAAAAAATCGGCTTTATGTTCCTCCCATGCTAAACGCCAATTTCATATGTAAGGACCTAATATTTTATTCAATATCTCGATTATTCGGTGAATTTTTCAAAACTCATTATTGATTTATTGATGGAATATTTTTATTAATTCCTTCTTCCGCTTGATATTTTTATTGTAATATATATTTTTACTAGCTGTTCTTACCCGGCGTTGCACGGGTCAAGGATTAAGTTAAAAATAAGTTTGCGAGGAACGAAGGTTCCATATTTTTGCAAAGCCTCTAAAACAATGTTCCCAGTTAATCTAGGCTGGGATGTCCAAAAGGGGAAATGTGGCCTATGTTTACTGCCAGGTCCTAAAGAATATAATGCAAAATTCGTAGAACAGTACAGATTTGCATTGAAAATATATCAGAGAAGGGAAAAGGATAAAGGGGGAGGGTTAAGTCGCCTATGTTACCCGACGGGGTCTTAAATAATAAGTACCTATACAAAATTTGGATCAGATCAGCCGAACGGTACAGATTTGCAAGGAAAATATATCAGGGTAGGGGGAGGGGTGAAAAGTCACCTCTCCAAGAGTCAAGTCTCCCACCGGGTCCCAAAGAATAAGTATGCAAAATTAGGTCAGGTCGATCAAAAGGTGTAGATTTATATATAAAATTTATCAGTAGAGGGGAGGGGGGAAATATCACCTACGTTACCTGCCGGGTCCTAAAGAATAAATATGCAAAATTATGAGATTTTGATTTATAACTGCAATTTAGAATGCAATTGGTTCGATTTTATATTTTCGCCATTTTCTTATATAGAGTGGATATCTGGACACAAAATTAAGAATTAATCAGTATGGTCGACGGTTTTGAGAAGCGGCTCTATAGATGCAAACTGAAAGATTCATGGGTGGATAGAGTTAGGAATGAAGTCCTCCGGCATATGAAAAAAGGCCGAAAAGTACTCTGCTCCACTAAGCTAAAAGGCACTAAATCCATATTCTTTGAAAAAGTGTTTTTTTTTGTGGTTTTGGATACTTCAGGTCATATTTTACCATTGTAATATGATTTTTTCCGTATGTCCTTTTATTAAGATATAAGCATTTTTAATTTGCAGAATATCCATCTAGGGTGTTTTTGCAGATTAAGGTTTAAACTATATAAAAATACCTCAAATAATAATAAAATAACCCATTTTTTATCTGTATTAGTTCAATATCTATTGACTAAGCGAAAAAATAAATTAATATTCTTATGAATGATAGGCATTGCTCCTTTAACATTTACTTGATTTACTCACCAATTTGTTTAATGGAGATACTGCTTTTTGGCTTAGTGGGGCAGTACACTGCCATTAAGATAAAAAAGCTTGAGTATCTTGGACGTATTATGAGAGGACTTAAGTGTATTCTAAAGCAACTCATCATCCAGGGGAAAATAAGTAGAAAAAAGTTCGTAGGAAGACGCCGCGCCGTATCTCAAGGCTGCGTGTCTTGGGGGACTGATACAAGTGTATCTTATATGGATTGCCAATATGATCGCCGACCTCCGATAGGAGATGGCAATCAAAGAAGAAGATTATAAATGAAATATATTGGATAACAGTATTTATTTAAAATAAGATAAGATAAAGATAAGATAAAATAAGACAAAAATAATCAATAATTATTAATTTATTACCTTTACAATGTGATACAAAATGCAATAGAAGCTGTGAGAATAGGTGTTGATGCGACTGATGAATGCAACTGAGATTGTAAGATCTGTAACCACTTTAATTTGAATTAATAACCAAATGAATTAATCAATTAGAAAGACATACAGAAAAATCTAATTCACGAAAACACTTTGTTCTAAAAAATTACAACTTCACAAATACGTATGTGTTCTTGAATATAATATCTGTTGTATCAAATGTGTGTTCAAATAAAAATTAATTAATTAATTAATTCTGGCGTCCATCCATCAGTAGTATTTCAAAGTAATTTGAACTATCGTATCAAAAAAGTGGATTGCTCTATGGACAAAAAAATTAATCAATTAATGAGAATTACATATATGGTCAATATATACACGGAAATGTACAAGGCTTCTATAGCTTAATGGTCGCCGGATAGAAGGTGACCCGAGTTCGAATCCCGGTAGTAGCCAAATATTTTTTCGTGATTTAGATTTTTCTGTCTTTCTAATTGATTAATTAATTTGGTTATTAAAAATATTTCACAGAACTTTGTTCTGAAAAATTACAACTTCACAAATACGTTCAATAGCTTCTATATATACGTTCTATATATATAAGTGTTCTTGAATATACTATAATTTTATGTTGATATTTTAAATTCTGTGAAGACAGTTAGGAAAAGTTTGAATTTTGAAATGACTCAATGGCAGGGAATGAAATGAAAGTTTAACACATTATTATTACAGTTTATTTAAAAATAAATAAAAATTCACCATACATTAATTACAAAGAATTTCAGAGTACAAAGCCTAAAGAACGTTCCTCATTCTCTATAGACCACATCTTTAGCTTTTCATCAACGATGTTTCACAATTAAATCATTTGTTCGCCACGTCGTTTTAAATGAAGTGTAAGAAAATATAATCTTTTGGTCTATTATGATTCAAAATTATTTTGGTTTATTCTGCACACTAATTTTTTTAAAGTTTGAACTTTATTAAAATTTATAACTAGTGTTTAAAACCGTCCTAGAACGGGCGTGAAATACCTACACAATATGAAATAACAAAATTAATTTTTTACTACCTACGTAAATAGAAAATAATTAAAATAATTTTCTATCTACAATTTAGCAGCATTCCTATTTTAAAATTTCTGACAGTAGAAGTAATGTTTCTTTAATTTCACTTCGCGTGGCAGAAAAATATTGGAATATTATATAAAGTTGTGACAGAGTAAGCCCAAAATACTTAACAAGTAGATTCCTACCTTAATTATGAGTGTTCAAAAATTAATAATAATTTTAATATTCTATATATGTTATTTTAATCAAAGTCCAACGTTTTACTGAAAACTAATCAGAAATGCAAACGTTAAAGTCGCTTATATCCACAACTATTGATATAAAGACATTATTGCCTGGACATTTTCGACACTTTAGACTTTCGACAATTTAGACAGGAATCAACCTGTTAAGTATTACGGACTGGCTCTGATACACCCTGTATAATTAGGTTCTGTAAAAATGTGTAAAACTGATATGTTAATTTACAATAGTATTATATTACAACATCGTAAATATCTGAAAACAGGGCGACTCTTAATCTCTATTGCTATTAAAAGAAACATAAAAAAAATAAGGCTTAACCGATACGAAATAAAGTTTTTGGTTTAGTTTCGATTATTGATTCTTCATTGATTCACTTCGCGCCCGCTGATTAGCGAAACCCTCAAACCAAAAATTAGCTAATCGCACAAAGTAATCAGCATCTACCGAGAAAATCATAGAACAAACCGAAAAACGGCAATTGAATTAAGGTGAATTAATAGCCCGAAATTAAGGTAGAAATTTGGCCATTTTTTAAGAGGAGGTGATTAATTTTTTTTATTTTGTGTTTTTGGCACTTTAATGTACATACTATTAAATCGTTTTATCTTAAATTTTTTGAAAAAAAAATGGTTGCGTCATATCCCGCGGACCTTCTCCGCTGTGACTAACATACGAGTTTTCTCGGTGCAGGTTTTTCCGAGATAGAAAAGAAAGTTATTTACTTAAATAGTTAAGCAACTCCCCTTGAAAAATCACCCAATTTCTACCATAATTTCAGGCTCCTTGGGTGGTTCATCGTATTTGGTAGTTTATTCGGAGGTATTGAAACAGTCCCCTAGTCTCTCGAGATGACAATGGTGATTTATGAGTAATGAAGAATAATTAAGAAGCACGCTGGTTTCTGACTCTTGAAATGCGTTGTATTTCTAATCCGGTGGATTACTATCACCATGACCGTCACCATGTTGCATTCTCGCGATCATCTCCAGCTCTAAGGAAACTTCACACCGCCATAGCTCGACGAATCCCCTCCACCCCCCACGAGATTGTGGTGGGTAGCACCCGACCCATTTGGGCGGCCAGCGCACTTGGTCCCCTTCACGAGGTCGTCGATGTTGGCCGCCATGACCCTGTAGTTGACCTCGTTCGAGTTCATGGTCCCGGTCATGACCTTCTGGAAGCGGCAGGTCACGACCCACAGCTCCTGGTCTCCTTTCGCGTTGTTGACAACCTTCACTCCGCTGGCGAACTGCAGCCTGTCCTTGTCCTGGGCTACTATGTCGATGTTGGGTATGGAGTACTGCTTGGACGAGTCCCAGCAGGCGATGGCTCTCGGAGTTGCGAGGCCGAAGAACAGGATGCCGTTGCGGTCCATCGCTTGCGCGGCTGCTTGCGAGCTCCTCGTCATAGGAAGATCCTAAAAATGTTACAACACACTGGTGTAAGAATTTGAACTATCGAACTTATTACGAAAATAGAATTACTGCCAAGACAGGAAGAGTTGGAACCTTTATGCGTGCAGGGTGCAGGGATCCCGACCCAATAGGATAAGGAGTAGAAGAAGAAGATGAAGAAGTTATTCCAACAATTAGGATGTAGACGAGAATAATAAACAAGTATATAAAAAAAAATGAAGACACTTTTTTATACGCGTTCTTTGCATACATTCGTAATCTATTTTTTAACATCACCCATGCGGTGTGCAAATATTTAACACGTTGTTTTAAAGTTTACCAGAAATAGGAATAGAGTTGGATTACCAAATACGAAAAAACTATATCCACAGAATTGTCTAATGTACAGAGGTGTAAAAATGTACGATGAGATGCCGAAAAACACGAAGAATGTAAATTAGATGAATGATTTTAAAAAGAAACGCTATAATTTTTGTAAAAATATTTTAGAGTTGTTGAGTATAAGATGTATTATATATTATAGATTGTACTATAGATAAGATTATATTAGCTATTCTATCAAGGGTGGAAATGGAATGTTATATTGTGTAAAATGATCACTTATGCCAGCCGTACGATAGGTCGTAAGCTCTAAGAACACCCAAAGATTTCCATACCCACTTTTCCATAAAAAATATAATTTCGTCTCTATGAGACATCTATAATATAGCTTGATTAATGATGTCCCTGGGAAAAATCCAATACCTACTGTTTTTTGTTAAATTTTGACAAACTCAAAATATTCTGATCTTTGGTTTGATTGTAGGCAAATACACATGTATTATTATAATATTTTTGTGATCGTTCTGTTAGCAACCGGGATTTAATTTTTTTTCTTTCCTTAATTCTACTTACTTTTTGTCTAATTTATGCCTGTGGAATTCATACCACAACCAATCTAGGCCATACACATGGGCAAGGAATGTCACATAAGCAAATCGGGGCACGAGCAAGAAACGCGCGACCGGCAGGTCATTGCACCATCAGTATTTCGAACGATTTCTTCACACTCACACAGAAAATTTTTTTGTTCGTAAATCATTTAAAAAGAGGCACACGCCCTAGGCGTGCATGTCAGCCCTTCGTAGACCTCCGGCAGGTGGCCGGAGGCTATGACCCTTAGAGTATCTATCATTGTCTTTATAATCATACTCAAGTATATTTTGTACTTGTTACATCGAAATAATAAATCATCAAATATTCTACGCCTTTGGAGCTTTTCCGTCGCGTGATGGTGGTGACCAGAAAAAGCAATTACTCCTAATAAAACTCCCAAATACCTGTAAACTCAACATTGTACAACTTTGTGGAATTAAATAAGGTTCATACCACAAATTCCCTGGGGTTCGCACTCGGGAATCCTCTCCAGGCCGTAGCGTTGCGCAGGACTGATGTCCTGACTACGTTTTCCGTCACTGAGGCCAGGGAATGGAAGTACAGAACCCTGTCAGGGTCCGCGTTCAGGGGAGATAGGGCCAATCCAAGTACTCCATCCATGAGCTCGAAGGTCTCACCTGAAAAAAATGAAATGAAATTAATTCATTGCCTTTTAAGTGGGAAATTGCGGAATGCAAAATAGTTGAGTGTGTCGATCTAGCCTCTCTGCGTACCCTTGCGGATAGTGGTTAGTTAGTTTGTTAGTCGTCCGTTCTATATTCTCATTGACTTCCTGCTCAAAACCTATGGGAAACAAATAAATATGATGGTATGGTATGATATAAATAATTTATGACATCTGTGGAGGGAGATATAAAGCTGTAACGTATTTCAAATATGTTATCAATGAATTAGGTCAGAATATATCTTACGAATGCTGATTGCAATTTAACAACGACATCTATTGAAGAAAATAAGAAGCGAAGTATAAAATATTCATAAAAAATTTAACATTCCTTTAATTGAAATTATAAATTAACAAGAAGGTATTTAAATTCAAAGTAAATAATGTTACCGATTGGCAGTGTATTTTGTAAGTACATTTAAAAAATTGTTTTAAAGTGACGTTAATTGCAAAAACAGTTTGATTCGCTTTTCTGTTTTTGTTTTATATAAATTTTTAATTCGTAGTACCTACCTAACTTAGAATACGCACTGCCGGTATGGGCACCACACTAAGATAAATTTAATATAAATATAAAATGATGGAATCCATCCAAGAAAGAATTACTTGAATATTAGTATGTACTAGAATATTAGAATATTAGTATATTAGTATTTATAGATAAGGTACCTACCAGAAATCAATTCAGATCATACCGAGACAGATTACTACTTCACTTTCATCTGCTGTCTTTATCCAGTAGAAGAATAATCGCTAATTTAATGATACTACTTATATAAAATTATAAATGGTTTACTTGTTGTACAAAATGTTTTTTACGAAATTAAAATAATACCTAGCTACCATTAGAATCACCCCAATACGCAGTATATTTCATTTATACTTTTTAAAGCGAATATCGGTTACTTCTGACTGTGCGTCCTCCGTCCATCCTTTCCTTACACAGTTTCTGGAGTTGCCTCGCCCAACTGTGGCTGGGGCGGCCCACTGGACGTCTACCCTCAGGAATCGGACGTATTTTCCTAGGAATTCGTTCATCAAACATTCTTAGTACGTGCCCATGCCTGTAGATGCGATACCGCAAAAGTCTAGCGCGAATTTTTTGACCTCATTTACTAGTTCAGATTCCTTTCCGCTAAACTGGTGATATTCCATGTGTTGATCCTCAGCTTCGATGCTTTATGTTTGGTCATGCTGCCTTTCTCCGTGTTATAAAAGTTTGTGGCAAGCGAACTGTTTTCCTTAAATTTTTTACTTTAATAAAAAATATTATTTTCCGACGGAGTTTATCATCCAAAATATATGTCACTGCACTTCAGTCACCCAACTGCATTCGTTTATTATATTTGTACCATGTTAAGAGTCAACTGGCAATTGCTGATTGCTTTCTATTGGTCTTTAACATTTTTTTAAACTAGCAATGGTAAGGCTGCGTTCTGCATGCATAGTTTTTGGGTGGAACATGAGATGGTTCGCGTCTTTGCTAAGTCCTATAGATACTGTATTTTTGACGGGTAATACCGGCTCAGCAATGGCAACATTGCTAATGTTGCCATTGCTGAGCCGTGCGTCGGGTTTGCTAGCCCGGGTTCAAGCCCCATCTCCGGCAGTTTAATTTGTTTTTTTACTCGTGAATTCTAACGAAATTATGGAAATTATTATGTTTGATGTACATGTTACAATCATGTGACCAATAAACGTCAATTAAAGACACTGAAACTGAATAACCTTATAAAGTCTTGCGACCCAATTATTTCTTTTCGATTTTGAAATTAGGGCACTTAACTATCCCTATCGGTAAACACGCCCTTCGAAAAATCTGAACATCTACCGTATTCCTAAGTTTAGCCATGTTTTAAAAAAAAAGTAGTTTTGTATTTGTTTATCTACGAGAACGTATAAAGAATTTTTTGACTTATTTTGACTTTGTTAAAAATTGTCTTGGGAATATTTTAATCGGCGTTAAGTAATTTCTGTGTTGTATAATTTATTTTTTAATGGATTACCATTTTAATTTGTTATCGTTGATCCGTTATCCATTATCCGTTGACCAAAAAATAAATGATTGAAAAAATAATGAAAGAAGTAAACTTCGTCTCATTGACTTCATGACTGAAGAAGTATGAAAAGTCACCAGTCAAGTGGAAGGCCTTGTTTATATTCCGATACGGTACTACGTTTCAAGTGTTTACTCGTGTATGTAGTTACCAGACATCGATGTGTTTTGGTCCGTTCACGTAATCCTCAATTTCGACGGAAATGTATTAATAATTGGATGGCATTCTAAACATTATGGAGTAGGTTTGGGGCTATTTCAACTCGAAATATGTATTTAAATGAGTAATTGGAAATAATGATTTATATGAAGATGGTTTTATTTGTATAAATAACTTAACTACACGCATTGTTATACAAGATATATTATCTGTATAATAGGGCATGTAGTTAAATTATACAAGATATAGGTATCATAAGAGACGAAACTATTTATAGTATGGGTGTCTTTTTGGGTGTCCAGAGGGCTAACGAACTACCGTTTGGCTGGCTTAAGTAATCACTTTTTTAAATGTAACATTCACCAATCCACCCATATAGACTACTACTTATTCTTCTTCTTCTTCATCAGCCTTTGTCTCTCCACTGCTGGATACAAGCCTCTTCCTTCCCTTTCCATCTTTCCTTGTTGTTTGCTAATTGTAGCCATTTTTTTCCCTCCACAGCGGCTATATCATCGGCCCATCTCTTTTGAGGTCTTCCGATGCTTCTTTTATTCTCCCAATGTTTCCATTTCAGAACTCTGGGAGGCCATCTTGTAGCATACTGCCTTGCGATATGTCCTGTCCATTACCATTTTAGCTTTGCTACACGATCCATGATATCCACTACTCTAGTTCTGCGCCTTATTTCGTCATTTCTAATTCTATCTCTTAGGCTTACTCCAAGCTTGGATCTCTCCATGGATCTTTGCATGCATTTGAGCTTTTCTTCACTTTTCTTTGTAAGGGCCATAGTCTCCACTCCATACGTCATCACTGGCTACTACATTTGCCAAATTTTTGGAAGTTGTATATATGTTAAATATGTATTATTTCATCCGTGTATTGTGTTTTTAGTATCGCCTCCTGTGTATTTTGTCATTCCCATAAACCAGAACGGATGTCGCCATTGGTATTGAAATATCCTATTTGTTGTGAAAGATTATTTATCATTTTGCATAATAACAGATTGTATTTTCTGGCCGTAGGGAACGTCGAACATATAGTGACGGATAAGCCATATTAAACTGTTTAAAGGACTCAAAATCTTCCACAGCCTACTAAAGATAAAAAAATGTAGTAAAAATAAAGGAATTTAAAAAAGGGCGCATAAAGTTTATTTTAAAATACTTTAAGTGACCAATGTTTACATATTACTATATGTTTTTATGTGAAATCATGTATTTGGCCATATTATAATATGTAACTAAGTAAACATGTGGTTAGGACACTGGCCTCGTGATCCAAAGGTTGCGGGTTCGATCCTCACTCCAGACTAGCAAGTTAGTCCTATTTTCATAGTACAAGCGCTTAGCTTAGTTTGAAAATAGTAAGAATATTGATGTGACACGTATTTCCGTGTTCACATCTCTATTTTTTTTAAAAATTAATTAAAAAAAAAAAAATTAATAAAACATTGAAATAATACGAGTAATATAGAAAAAGTATCAAATGCTACGGGCCCCGCAATAAAATCAGAAACATAATATACGGATATCGATTGGTAACACAAATAGATATTGGTTTGACTCTGTTATCTCAATGTTTCTAAATTTTCTCAGATTAAATCGAAAAAAGTTTGTTGGTAAAAATTTGGTTTTATTTTATATCCTAAATCTACCTAAGGACCTCTTGATAATACGGCAACCATTGTTGATAATTTAAAATGACAAGAGTTTTTGCTCTATAAGCACATTAAGTATGTCCAGATTTTAGCCAGTAGCCAAATTAAGTAAATTTAATATTATCAATATGCCATTTTTAATAACAATTTATCTGCAGCATAATTTAAATACTGGGTGTTACAAAAATTGTCCGAAAATAGTAAATATTATACAAATATAGAGGTAGTAAAAAAAACAAAACACAAAATAAAATATCACAAAAGTGAAAGATGGGAGTTGAGTGAGTGTTTGTTAATTATTTCCTAAAATCCAAAGTTCTACACAACTTCGACAATTCTAAATCTAAATTCATCGTAATTCGAAATTTTTAAAACTCACAAATCCCAAAATATTAATTTCACAGTAGATTAACTCCTATAATTCGAAAACCCCGGTTATTTGTAATTCGAAATAATTTTTATCCCCTTGCACCATCAATACATTGAAGGTAGTTCATAAAATTCGATTTTTTTTTATATTTAACGAAGTTGAAAAAAAAATTTTTTTTCCAAGTGAGGGAACAACTAATATAATATTATGTCAATACCGGTTACTTTACTTAAAGAAATGTTGCGATCTTTTATATAAGCATAATAAATATTGCGTTTACGAAATTATTTCTTGAAATATTCAAAAACACAAGTTTTTCACAAAATTAATTTACTTTTTTGTGAGTATTCCGATTTTTGGTAAATTTCGCAATCGCGTCGCGAATTTTTTTGCACATTGAATTTCGAATAAACGAGGTTCTATATATCGTAACATCTTAACCGTTAAATTCCGAATACCTTTATTTGAGCTCAATGGATTGCCGCTGATGTCCTTAATTAATCAGCTGTTTGTTAATCCGAAGACGTTGTATCTATTTTTAAAAGCATTTAGATTTGTTATTCTATTACATACGAGAATAAATAAATAAATTTGTAATTCGTACCTCCGCTTACTTTTTCTTGCTAATTTTTGATTATTTTAGATTTACATATCAAAATAAGATGAATATAAAGAAAACAAAAATTTTGAGTCCAGAGAACAAAGTCATCACTATCAATGATAATAATATTGAAATAGTAGATTAATATATATACCTAGGACACAAGATAAAAATGAACAAAGAGAACCAAACAGCAGAATTGCCAAGACGAATAGGAATGAGCTGGGCTGCTTTTGGCAAACTCAAACATATCTTCGAGAATAAAGAGATCCCAATTAGCATAAAAAGAAAAGCCTTTGAATCGTGCATACTGCCAGTAATGACATTTGGATTGGAGACTATGGCCTTTACAAAGAAAAGTGTAGAAAAGCTCAAATGCACGCAACGATCCACGGAGAGATCCATGGAGTAAGCCTAAGAGAATTAGAAACGACGAAATTAGGCGCAGAACTAGAGTAGTGGATATCATGGATCGTGTAGCGAAGCTAAAATGGCAATGAGCAGGACACGTTGCAAGACAGGATACTTCAAGATGGCCTCCCAGAGTTCTGAAATGGAGACCTTGGGAAAATAAAAGAGGCATCGGAAGACCTCAAAAGAGATGGGCCGATGATATTGTCGATGTGGGGGGAAAGAAATGGCTACAATTAGCCAACAACAGGGAAGAATGGAAAAATAAGGAAGAGGCCTAATATCCAGCAGTGGAAAGAAGAAGGCTGATGAAGAAGAAGAAGATATCAAAATCCTTTAATATGAAGTTGGAGAATCCAAAATAATTTTCTACTTTTGTTATTTTTGACACTGCAAATTGAGTGGATATTTTTTTGAAATTAATGCATCACTTCGATGCAAAGTTTTTTTTATGAAAGTTTAAGGGAAAAAAATGGATTTAAATTATAAGTAGCTTACATACCGGCAATATAGAATGTTCCTTGGGGTGGACTTGGGTAGAATAATTTGTTTTCCACCCTCCAGGACGTGCCTGTAGAGTGCTGGTACACTATGATGCCGAACCCGGTGACGTCAGCAATATACACGAACGTGTCTTTGCATCCGTTTTCCGGGTCACGGATGTCGAGTACCTGGAAATATAAAGAGAAAATATTTGAGCTACCCTGCGGTGAGCGGAGCACGGTTGCGGCGGCAGCTGACTGGCTGACTGCTGCGTTCGCTACGAACTCCAAATTCCACGCACCATTTCAACGCATGTTCTAAATATTCTTTGAAACCTTTCTTGTATATAATTCGACTTTTTCAATTGAAATTGAATCAAATCAAATTGAAAATTAACAAACTCGTAGTAATTTTTTAAAACAAGTCACATATTGGAAATTGAAACCTTGTATCAAAGAGAATAAAATTATAATAGTCCATTTAAGTTGCTATAGTAATGGTCCAACATTATAGTGAAAATAAGTAAAAAATATTGAAAAGTAATGCAAATTTGAAATAGCTTATCCTTTAAACAAAGTGTAAAAAATAAGAAGACTACTCCCTGAAGCTTTTGCTACTATCTAAAATACACGCTTTATATTTAAATATTAAATTTGTATATATCTATTTTATAGATATTTTTGAAAATAAACAGCATAGCATACTTTATGTGCTACGAAAATGCATAATTAGTTTTACAAATGATTTCAATGATGAAGTCAAAAAATTTTGGTTGAAGGACGGAAGAGAAACCCCGACTCTTCGTATCTATTCCGACAACACGGCTAATTTATTATCAGGCAACATTTTGAAGCCGAATGTGATAATACTGTTGCATCAGAAAATAATGTAATTCTTTGAACTTTGAATAATGGCCTAATCACTATTAAAGCCCTGATCTAATTTTAACATTATCCGACCCAAAGAGCCACCGATGAATGACTTGCGATATTCTTTGTCGAATTTGTCACATCTCTAGTCGGCTCTTTTCAGGTATTGGTATCCGCTCGATCCGCTGTTTGTTCCGAGCGATGTTTACTCTTGCCCGAGAAGTGCGCTCAGGCGTTTACTTGGCTCAAAAAATATTTTCACCGAGACCTAAGCGACTTTAACGGTACAGTTTCTCCAGCTGCGGTCGATTTTTACTGTTTCGGTCGGATTGGTCGACTTTGCGAGTGGTCAATCTCTCTAGGCCTACTGTGGTCGGGATTAATGGAATGAGGAAGAAACGAAATTTAACATCCAGCGTGATATTCGGTACAGAGAAGAATATTTTATTTTCAACATTTCCTTATCTTTTTGTGACATCGATAAAAAGTTTTACTGCTCCAAAAAGCAACAAAAAATATATTATTATATTATCGAGCTATGTGTTTTTTGTGATTTACTGTCTATAATTTTTTGCTCTTTCCGAATGTTAAATATTTTTTAAGGTGATTAAAATGTGCATATTCACACGATTTTTTTTGATAAACAGTATTACTTTTGATACACAGTATTACAATATTATTATCGATGTTTTTGTAAGAATAGATTTTAAATTGATCTTTTCACAAGAACTGACTTATTTTTAGTCTTACTCCTAGGATTGGTCTCTTCTCTGTCACCTGCTAGCTTGTTCATTTCTTGGTAGGTGCTACAGCGCACATCTCCGATAACCTGGTCTATGTAGATTGATCTCCCGATGAGATCATGAATTGATAAACATACGTATATTTGTAAAAAACGTATATACATACGTATGTTTGTAGACATATTTCGTGACAGTTTAACTAATTGAAAGAGAAACATGCGGTCTATTCAGTAATAGATTTTTCAGTAAAATTGGCTAACGTTTTATACACCTGCGTAAAGTTTCAGGTTTACGCAGGTGTATACACATTATTTGGCTAACAGATAAACGTGAAGAAGACTCAGATATTGTCATATTTACCCAAATATCAATGTAAATAATGCGCATCTGAAAAACATATCAAACTTTACATTCCTATTTCTGGAGCTTTATAGCTTCTTAGAGTAGGAGCCAGCGACTGCCAGACTTACGTTACATAAAAACTGACTTTTTTTCTGTAGTTGTACAATATATTAGGTAAAAAGGTTTGGAAATTATGACATTTGAGTTCGGAGGATTTTGGCAGATAACTTGTAACAGGTACAAACAAGTGTGTAAGTAAACATTAAAATATAAGGTATCGGGTAATATTGTTCAATAGTGGCCCGAATAAAATATATAAAATTCAGATTTGTTACTGTAACGTAAATGACATGATTATGTATAGAGCTTCAAAGTATCTGGCGGAAAAAATGACCCGCGAAAAGCGTCTGGCAATGATTCCTAGTCCCGTTAATAAAACATATTAAAACAATCAGGAAGGCGAGGGGATCCTCGATCCTCGACTCGAGGCCTGGCAAAGAAGAAGACGACAAAGCTGACGATGAAGAGGACGACAACGATGACGACAACTGTAAAATAAATTGGGTTCCTCATATTATATTTGTTGACTTTTTAATTTATTGCATCATATTTTGGTATTTTATTTAATAAATTTTATGTGCCTATATTTTATTTCAACTACTTTTTATATACTGTTGAGTTATTTTAAAATGTGCCATTCTGATTTTCTTTTTTTTGCATTCTTGAATGCAAAAAATATAAAATCATTTCTTGAAATTAAATATAAAATCAAAACAAATTTACACAGATAAGACTTCAGTACAATGTTGAATGTCTAATTGGCAAAGGCATATTGTCGGTGTAGCGCAAAAATAAATTTTCGGTAAAATAGGTTATGGGTTAATTTTTATGTGAACTGTGAGAGCAAGAAGTCATCAATACGCTTTTTGCCGTGGAATGGCTATTTTGCGGATAAAAAAGATCATTAATTTTATAATTATTTTTTTTAAGTAGAAATCCTTAGGTTACTTACTGGCATTTTTTTTTCGGTATACTGCGTACATATTCCACACTTCCTCACCAAAATTCATTAACTGGTTTTAGTGGCTTCTAGCACAAATTCCATATGACAAGCGCTTTTACATAATTATGCAGATTTCAACTTTGGAAGCGATTTGCCGAAAAACATGAATTTGTTACTTAATGACTTTTTGCGCTACACCGACGATATAGTAATTATCTGCATACTTATGTTAAAAAATTTATTTTCAGAACTTAGTGTTTAATTAATTTCTAGTAATCATTTGATAAGGCCTCGTCTTTGATGGAGAATAGATTGTGAAGTTTATTGATATCGCAAGATTCAGGTTTATACGTATTTTCGAATCGGCAGTTAATTCCAAATAGTCACTTACCGGGGTTACAAAGAGTGATGACTGCTTCACAAGAGTATCGCTAAACTTGTGCCTTGTGATCATCTGGTCAGTGTTCAGGTCAAAGGCGAGGAGTTGCGGAGGACAGACCTGATCCTCGTTGATCTTTCCAGTGTCCAAAACCCACATTCGTGAGCACTCGTCAATCTGTAAATAATGTAGGATGATACATCAATCATTATACACTTTGTTCAAATTATCACAGAGGGAACATTATTAATCAAGAAACATTATAGATGACTCATAGAGAAGAAAGTATTTATATGGGAGACTAGGTATGGAAGTCTATCGGGTCAAATCAAAAATAGATATATCATTAGATAACTTCCTCAAATTTGAGAGTTGTTGTAGTTTTTCGTGGGTGGAATTGTTGAGCGTTACATTGGGTATAAGTAAGTGATCACTTAAGCCAGTCGTACCGTAGGTCGTAAGCCCTATAGACACCCAATGACTTCTGTACCTACTTTCCCTTATAAATACCATCGTCTCTATGACACATCTATAGTAGGTATATCTTGATTCAGCAATTATTAATTTTGTATAGGTAATTATTTGTCCTTAAAATGCTTTTTTCTGTCATTCATGTTATAATCTATGTACAAGTATACAAGTTTACGTACATAAAATATAATTAAATTACTTATTACAATTTTTTTTAAATGATTATTTATATAAATATAAATTATTGCTAAAAAACAACTAATATTCGTATGTAAATTATACATTCACTATTTTTAAATATATATATACATATAAAATGATACGTTATAGAAAAAAAAAATTAAGTTTGAATGGATAAAAATACAAGAAAAAATTGAATAATAACTGAAAACAAGGAAGAAATAAATTATAAAAAATATTTATGTATAAAGTTATGCAGAGCAGAAATAAAGAAACCCCTTCTTTAAGCGAGGGGACTCGCGCATATATTTAAGGCGCGTGTATTATAAAAAGCAGTTAAAGTATCGATTCCTGCATAATTAAATCCCTTAGTAAACGAAGCGCATTTTTTACAATAGACGTTGATTTTTTAAATTTCATCCCAATCGGAGTCTTATTGAGTCACTTCGTAACAAAGCGCGACTTGATGTTTGAATGCTACATGTGACGTTTGGCGAAACCACAGAAACCAATTCAGCGAACTAAACAACGAGCGAGCGATTCAATGCGAGCATTGACGAACAGCGATTATAATACCGAATACCGAAGTTCGTGCGGCAAATTTTGAGTGAGTGAATTAATGTAGTACAAACGGCGTAATGAAGTGTTCCACAGACAAGTGGAATATTCTCGTGTGACGATTAGTGCGATTTACAGAATGTGCTCCAGTTAAGTTTTCATTTCGTCTCCCACCGCCGAGAATCATCGTCAATATATTTATTTTCGAAATTCTGTCTATCTTTTTAATGTCGATGACAAACAAATACTTATTCATAACAATACGTTGAAATAAAAAGTTGTGTTGTAACGTGTTAATAAAAGTCTATTTACAAAAGTTAATGAATTTAGATATGTTAAAGTTGTCAAGAAATTAGTTATTTAATAGAGGCAGTAATTATTAATACCACTGGAAATATATAAATAGTTCAATAAATTGGGTAAAAAAATTCACAGAAAAAGGAGAACATCAATATAATCTACGCTATCCCCACACCAAGATATTACGTTTGGAATGGACTTTATACATAGGTGATCGTAATTATTTTATTATTCTACTACTCGAACACAATGACGTTATATAAAATGCGGATTAATCCATGAGGTGACTTCAATGACTTTCCATTACGCACACAAACTCAGAGACCCACACCCGTAGAAATGCCCTAAACAGTTCCAGGATCCTGGCGCAACTTAGCAAAGCGGATTTTGATATAGAGTTCTGATCTGCTACTTACTACTACTACTACTACTGCTACTACTACTACTGCTAAATCTTTTACCATTTCCTCTCTCACGTCTCTCAACAAAATACAGCTACAGAGGATGTGCTCCGGCGTCTGTCTAACCCGGCTGCAGGTACACCACGGGATAACCCGTGACCCGAGATCATCTACACCGAGAAACGATAAAACTCTGACCTTTCTCTTTGACGCCTACCACAGGAAGAAATAAGGATTTACATCTCCCGGTGGTGGCCACCTTTATTGGCATTTTTCTAAACTCACTTCTCTTATACATGAGCACATTCGGCATCCGGGGGCCTAAACATGTGTCCCAAATGACACTCCTCCAGCCTCTTCTTCAACATACGCTTTGCCTTTCTAACCAGGGGATCCAGTCCGGTATGCCCCTTATCTAACCAAACCTAACCTAACTTAACCTAACCTAACCATACCTAGCCATACCTAACTCAATCTTACCCAACCTAACCAAGGGTTTCAGTGCGGTATACTGCCGTCCGCGCCAGCAGTGGCACTTTCTGCCCACGGCTTAGGGCAGTCTTAGACAGTCTCCACCCTGAGCGCCCATACCTCCGCGACATAGGTGACTTGCGTCACGTACATCGCGTTATATTTGAGACGCATTGCCAGAGATCTGATACCCCACTCTGCGGTGGATATTCGACTCAGTACTATAAAAGAGTCCGCCGCACGGTCTGGCTCTGCTTTAACGTGGGCCAAAAAGGAACCCGAGATATTCACTAACACGCCTAAATATTTCACACTCCACTAACACACCTACATATTTCACACTCACGTCACCTATCCTAGTCGTCAAGTTCCTTACTCTGCTCATGTTGCCTTGACATCGAGGTCACGGTCTTGTAAGGAATGAGAGTCAGCTTATTCCTAGCACACCATTCCATTAACATTGCAATCGTCTAAGTCGAAGCAAATTGTCAAATAAAATGTTTCACAGGGTTGGCCCTAGAACAGAGCCCTGTGGACAGCGTATATTCGTCTTTCTGGTGACCGAGACTCCGCCATAGCTCACGTTCACAGACATGTCCCCGAGATAACTGTCCATAATAACGTTTAAAAATGACTATGAAATTGTGATGATTACCGACACATTGGATGTCATCTTTTGAATAAATACGCTTATTAGTAACAGACGCATTAATTAAATAATAATAATCAGCCAGGTAAAAAACTTCTGGGGAAAATATATTTTTTTATAAACAGTACGATTTAAAAAAAATTAAGTAACTATGCATTTTCTTATATTTAGTTACAAAGAATCACATTGATAAGTATAGAAGATCTTTCTTAAGAACATGTATTTTATTTATTATAGCTGTGTTCGCGCGGCTTCGCACGCAAAGATTTTTTTAGTAACTTTTAGTCATATTTGATGAATTTGTGTTCTATATTGTTCCGGATTTTTTATAAAACTTTTTGAGTTCAACAACTTCTCTTAATAAAGTATTTGAATATCTCTTACCGTTAAGGCAGCGTTCGCAAACAGCGCATTTTTTCGTCGACTTTAGTTGTAAAATAGGTCACCACGAAAAGCCCTTTAATTTTAAAGAGATAATATATAATTTATCTTCACCCCGAAAGTCTGTTCTAAATATTGGTGAAAGAATTTTTAAAATTGGATTAATAGTTTCGCAGATTACCTCATACATCCAAACTTACAAACTTTACCTCTTTATACATATATATATATATATATATAATATATATATATATATATATATATATATATATATATATATATATTTTTAAATTTATATAATTGAATTGTACATAATGGTGTTAATTATATATCATATATTTGAATAACATGAGAATATTAACGCTTACCCACTTTTAGTAGAAATTTAATTCTCTTATTTTAAAGTGAGGGGCATTGTCATGTATGTATATATATTATATATATATATTGTTAATGTAATCATTAGTAGCATTATATTAGAATAGTGAAAAAAGATATGATTTAAGGCATTAGATTAAGTTATAAAAATAAAGAAGTTATGTATTTTAATAATAGTTAAAAGTATATATTGATTGTTTTTGATAGATTTTTTTTTCATTGCGTTATTGTGATTTATTTTAGTAGAAGATTTTTCAATTTAGTTTTGAAATTTCTATATTTTTTTATCTTCATTTAATTGGGAAGAACATTAAAGACTGATACTCCTTGTTAGTAGAAATGGTGTTGGGCCGTGCTAGTATTGCATTTAGATATCAAAATATTTTCAGCGAATCTCGGTCTATTACTAAAACATCCAAATGTATTATTATTGAAGTACATTTTATGAATTTGAAGCATCGCAAATTTTTGATAGATTTCATTAATATTTAGGACGTTAAAAATGTTGAAATGTTCCATTGTTGAGAATATTGAGGGTTTCCTCAAAATCACATTGATAATTACTCTTTGAACTATTTTCACTGGCAGTAGGTATATTAGACTTAAAGGTCCCACCCCAGCCAACTATACCATACTGTAAATGGACTAAATAAGAAATAACGAAATAAGTAGAAATTCCAAAACTTATGTCATACGTGTACTAAGTCCAACAAAACATTTTTAAACGGACTCTGAAGGAAATAATTCGTGGTAGGTATTTTCCAACAGCTCAGCTTTTATATTTCTTTTCTTTCCTCAATTGGGCCTGAGTGGTAGGAGATCCAAAGTTCGGGGTTTAATTGTAATGCGTTATTGAGATGTCGTATTCAACCTCTAGATTAATTAAACTGACATTATTTTAAAAATAGAGATGCGAACACGGAATACGTGTCGCATCAATATTCTTACTTTTGACCGCCAGATTACAAGGCGAGCGTCATAACCACTACACCAACATTTTTTTCAATGATAATTTCATTATAATTCTCTTAAATACGAGTAATAGGAAAATAACATTGCGTTAAATGTTTTGCAACGTCTTAATTTTTGGGTTCCACTGACTGATTTTGCCTGTATGTATACCTCTTTCCATTTCAGAAGAAAAATCGGATAAGTATGTGTAAGCCGTGCGTACGAGACACATAGTTTTGTTGTGTTGATGTTTTTACCCGTAAACCAATGCAAGACCAACTCTAACTAAAATTCATTCATCTACAGATCTACAAATTCATTTAACTTAAATTACAACCACATTGAAATTATTAACTCTACTATTCGGGACATAAAACGAAAAATAATTTCACAACCGCACCCTAACTAGTTCACTTATTTATATTTATTTATTTGTTTGGAAATATGTCTATTATGTGTATGAGAGTGTAAATATGTAGTAGAGTAATTAATTTATTAACTTATATGTGTGTAATGTAAGTATTGTAAGGAGTGTAAATATGTAGTAGAGTAATGAACTTATTAACTTATATCCTAGCATATTTCATATAAAAATAATTTTTAAAAAATACTAAATTATAATATAAGTAAATTGAAATAAAATACATAAGTAGTAACAGTAATGATTAAAACATAATAATTAAATAAAATTATTTAATATAACGTATTAAGGTAAGTCTAACTTTATTTATATCTTGCACCGCAGCATTGGACCAATTAAGTATTGAGTATTAATTCAATGTAGCGAGGCAGAATTATGTTTACTTGATCTTGGATGGTATGGAGATGCATGATAGATGTCAATGTCTGTGAATAAAACATTTTAGGCTCAGCACATTCGCACTATGGACAGTCTGCAAAAACCTACTGACAACAGCTGCTCTCGAAACCCTGGGCAAAGAAATCCCTATCAGAAGAAACCATTGTTTTGACTCAGACTGCGCAGAAGTAACGAAAAAGAAAAATGAACTCTATCAAAAAACGTTACAACACGGCTGCAGAAGACGAATTATGGATACCTATAGGGAAACAAGGAAGAGAGAAAAGAAGATACACAGGAAAAAGAAACACGAATTTCTGCTAAAAGAAATTAGAGAGGCGTAAGTACTCAGGCTGAAGAATGAGACTAGGCTTTTTTACAAAAACGTAAATAGCATGAGAGCTGAGTTTAAACCAAAAATAAATATATGCAAGGACGAGAACGGAATGATACTCAGTGAAAAGCCAGACATACTGAAGAGATGGGTGAGGTAGTTTGACACGGTTCTCAATAAAATAATAGAGGTGGAGCACAACATGGTGGAGAGTACGGGAGATGATTGACACTTTGACAATTCTGAACCCCCTTCACTTGAGGAAGTGAAGCAGGTAATAAGACAGCTGAAAAACAACAAATCCCCCGGGTCTGACGAGCTGGTGGCCGAATTATTTAAAGCAGCAGCTGGAGAGTTTGTCCAATACCTGCACAACCTAATTCAAAAAGTATGGATAGAAGAAGAGATGCCCGAAGAGTGGAGACTATGAATTGTGTGTCCACTATACAAGAGAGGCGACCAACTCGAGTGCCGTAATTACAGGAGAATAACGTTGTTAAATACCGGCTATAAAATAATGTCCAACATCTTATACAAAAGATTTCTCTATACTCTATTTAAGGAGCCAAACGTCACAAAATTTATAAAACTGGGAAGACTCCGGTGGCCGGGTCATGTGGAGAGAATGTCCGAGCATCAAGCATCAGCATCAAAGTCCCTGCTGAACTCAAGGCCAATAGGGCGAAGGAGCTTAGGAAGGCCAAAATTAAGGTAGAGTGACAACGTCCTCAAAGACATCTTTGCCTTAGAGCTTTGGAACTGGAGAGAGCTGGCACAAGACCGAGATGAGTAGAGGAAGATTATTGAGGAGGCTATGACCCATCAAGGGTTGTAGTGCCAAGAGTGATGATGATGATGATGATATTCACACTATAGGTGAGCGTAATCCGGAGTTGGTACGAGCAATAGGAATGTGGAACAGGCATTGTGTTCTAGTAGCTCTTGCTGAGACGTGGATGTTTGTAAATGATAATAGGGGTGGACAATTAAATTGGTTTCAACAGATCTTATACAAGTTCAAAATGTCAAGGTTTTTGAGATTCTGGTGAAACGATGTATAAATCCTGTCATGTTTTGTGCTTTGATAATTATGTTTTCTATGTGTATATGGAAGCGAAGATGGGTGTCAAAGATAACACCTAGGTCTTTTATTGTATCAACGAACAACGAACGAGTTGAAGTTCGTTGCTGATGCCGATGGTGAGCAAATTTATGAAGATTTTTTGTAAAACTGATTGATTTGCATTTATATGTGATACAATAATCATAAAATCAGTTGAAAGCACTTAGAAACCAATATACCAAAAAAATATTCCCATATACTTCCATACTTCTTTCCTTTATCCTAATCCTACATCCCACTCCGCCCTTTCCACCCCTTCTCAACATGTATTGAAAATATAAATTATCTCATATTGTCACACTTTTCTAGTATCATTAATAATTAATCTTAAATTGTAAGTTTATTATAATTCGCATATTTTACAATTTTTTATCTCTTGTTTGTTAATTTAAGATTTGCTGTTAACTTTTTCTAAAATAAATAAATAAAATAAAAACGAAATAACCAATGTTTTCTTTCCTTTTACTTTTTTCTGTAAACTTATTATTTAGATATAATGGGAAATATAAAGGCTCTTTGGTCGTATATGCTGATAAAAAAAAAATTAAATGATTTACATAATCATAAATAAATCATGTGATTTTGATTGAAATGCGCCGAATTTTTCGAAGTCGAATGTGTGACGAATATCCACGTTGATGTCCGAATATATGAATGGATTATATGGATGTATGCATGCATGTTGTATGTGTGCATGCATATATGCATTCACGAAAACATTGTTTCATTTGAATTCACCGTCGACAATTTCAAAAGTGAATCTTAACAATGAATCGGTGTGATTCCGGTAATGATACATTTGTTCGATTCCAAAAAGCGAACAAAAAATCACCTACTGTTAAGCAGGTATGTATTTATGCAGGAACTGGTTTCTGCCATGTTTTTAGTAAAATCAACATAAATAATTGAGTTTGACTTTATTCCCATTTATTTAGATACATAATGCTTTTTTATCATGGCGCAAATTAAGTCGCATTAAAAAAAGTACCTGACGTACTGGGTTGTAGGTGTATTTAATAAAACTAACCCATAAAAACCAAGTTTCTATTATACTACCTTTCTCATTTAATCAGGTTTCGTGCCTATTGCACGCGTCGAGGTCATTACTCATTTGTACTGATTCCAATTTGAAAAAATCATTAAAATTTCGAAAAATCCAAAATTACACTATAATTATTAAATATTTTTTACAAAAAATTGTTAGATCATTTTTATCGTCTCCACGAGTCTGCTTGCAAAGTTTTAGCTCGTTTGGATTACGGGAAAAGGGTTAAAAATCGATCCAAAGTTTTTCCGGCAGACAACAAACCGCAGACGTTACGAGAGAGAAAGGGAGTAAAAACAAATAATTCTCATATTTGTAGCAATAAGTAGTATTCAATGAAAACAAAGCTGATTAAAAATTATAAAAAACTGATTAAATTTCTAGATATTCTGAAAAAGTGAGCAAAACTCACAATTTTTCCTAATATCTTCTCCTGCGTTTTTTGTTACATTTTCAATAGAAAAATATCATATTACAATTTATTCATCAGGTTCCATATATTTTAAATATAGATGTTTTCATAAAATGACACAAAAAAATATTTTATCAATTTATAAATATCCAAACCTACGATGTTTAAAAAATGGAGAAAATTTCTCCAGTTTGTGGGCCTTATGTGACTGTATGGACTCGTGATATGTCTTTTTTTTATTCGGTTTCAGTTCAGTACGACTTACAAATTGTCTTACAGATTGTCTTACAGATTCAAGAAACGAAGCTGATGCGCGCGTGCAAGTGACTTAGGATAAGCATTGGTGTAATTTTATATGAAGATGTAGTCAAAAATAAAAACTTTAGCCATAGGCAAGAAATGCGGCTGATATTAATTTTTTTTTTATAAAATAAGGATTATTTAATTAATATTTGTTTCCCATTTTAGTAATGCGCAGTTTTTTGGCTTGCATGTGCTGCACACCACCGCTTGTTATCTTCTGTCATGGAAATAATAAAAATGTCTTACCGCAATCCTAAGGACGGAGGTCAAACCGTCGCAGTTATTCCCCTGGTTGTCGTGCCAGGAGTAGTCGGGATATGGCTTGACCACCGGACCTCCGGCGCCCGTCTCCTTCGTCACCACGCCCAGAGTCATAGGGCGGCCTACGTCGAACCGAGGAGTCGTCACAAATATCCGGGATCCACCTGGAAATCGTCGTTTACGTTATCGGAATTACGCACGTGAGAGGCTGAATCGCAGTGGGCGTGAACAGGGATGTATCAGCTTGATACACGTTCGGCGTTATGAGGGCATTATCAATCAAACCTAAAATTCCATGTTCTATTTTTTCCTTATATATAATAAAAACTGTGATATTTATTCTACAGCGCATGAGGGTCCGGTATTTCCAATAATTAAAAGTTCACACGTTTTTTCCACTAGACTACAACGATATTCAGGGAAGACCAAAGTACTCTTGGAAGACTCAGTGCTCCAAAGTCTTACAGAGAAACGGCCTGGATGAAAGCAACATCCAGAACTGAAGAAGATACAGCCTGAGAACGAGAAGGGCCGACCCAAACAGCCTATCTAGGCAATGCGTTGGGACAGTACAACGAAGAAGAGGAAGAAGAAAACAATATACAACGATAAGTTTATCCCGTTATCGTACATATTCCCAGCCGGCAAATTCACACACACACACACATACACATTCACCAGAATACACACATCCGCGTGCAGTGAGAACAAGAAGCATGATTTTTCCTAGCATATATTTTGATAAGAAGCCGGAATAGGAGGTATATCTCGTAATATTCTTATTAAATAATTACATACATATAGAAATTTATGTAATTCCTAATATTTCCACGTGATCTTTTTATATATTCATTAGGAAAGTCTTCTTCTGTCGATTCTATGGTCTTTTGTGAGAAATTTTGCATTTATTGCTAAAGTATGTACCACTCGTGGATATAATATATTTATTTAATTATTTGTATATTTATTTATCTATTTAATTATTTATTAATTTACTTATTCTATTTGTAAGCATCCCGTGCGTCGAATTATTTCCTTCCCATTATTTTACATCCAATTTTAACCCTGTATGAGTAAAGATCCAATTATCGATGTCATCTTATAGTTGTATGCTGCCTTCCTGATTGCTAATTGCACGTAATAAATAAATATCTATATTTTTCAATTTTTTTATTTACACATTTACTTATCCGTTTCTCACTTTATCATTCTTTTTTATATATTCTATATATTTGAACAATTTTTGTCTATAATCCTTATTTCTTTATATATCTTATGTACCTGCTTGTGATATTTTCTGTCTATATACTATATCCTTTTTTATTTTATGTATTTAATTCAATATTGCATGAGGAAGACACCCTGTATATAATCTAAATATCATAATTTCGCTGTCTGTCTATCCATCTGTCTGTTTGTCTGTCGGTTCGTAAACTCCTGAAATTTTAGTTAATTACAGTTTGACACGCGTCAAACTGTAATTAACTAAAATTTCAGGCAACACGCGACCGTGACCCGCCCACCAAATAACCGTGACTTTTCACGGGCGTACGGCTAGTATTTAAAATGAAGATGCTTACCCACTTTATGGTGAACGTCCACATCGATGATGAACGATGCTCCCTGAACGAAGTAATTCTTGTCCACAGCTTCTTGGCGCGCGGCATCGTTGGGAAACTGGAATTCCACTTCCTTCCACTCGTACACCAACTTCAGATCTGTCTTGGCCGCAACTATGTTGAACATCATCAGAAAAGCCTCCAGTAATCCCGTGACGGAAACCATTTTCCTGCTATAAAAAAAATGTGCCTTAAACGATCTGCCTTAGTAAAACCAGTTCAAAAAATAAATTTACTTTAAATTAAAAATAAAATAAAATACTTTATTTTAAACCATTTGATTACTACATATATACATATGTCAACTATTCGGTTGGTCTTATATTAATACATATATAAAAACAAAGGCAGCAATATCCAAAAAAAAATTATGCATTCATTACTAATTTATAACGTACTGCATTCGAGATTTAAAAAACCAGCCTATAAATTTATAGGAATCATGATTTTGGAAGGTATAGCTATATAAACTTAATGTAGAACTTGTACGAGAAGATGTATGAATGTGGCCGAAGCAAAAGTGGGTGTGCCAGGATAGAAGAGTGTGGCGTTCAATCCTCTCTGCCTATCCCTGTGGAGAAACGGCGTGATGGTTAGTTAGTTAGTAGATATATAAAATCTAGAATTTAGTACATTTTAAATTGGTAATGTTCATTGACTGCATTCAAAATATACTTTTAGTTTTTTGGATATTGCTGCCTTTGCTTTTATACCACACATTTATACATTTGTTAACATTCGTTTTATCTCAAGCTTCTTCGAATTAATAGAAATTAGTAAATAAATCAATAATAATAGCCAAGTTATAAATAAACAAATCAATTTCTCTCCTCACTTTAACCCTTCCCTTTCCTTCCCCCCATCTAGTTTACATTCTATCTCTCTCTGATTTTATTTCCCTATGTAAATGTCTGTACTTAGATTGATGGCCTTGTGGTTAGGACTCTCGCCTCGTGATCCAAAGGTCATGGGTTCGAACCTCTCTCCATACCAGCAAGTTAGTCCAATTTTCATAGCACAAGCGTTTAGCTTAGTTTGAAAATAGTAAGAATATTGATATGACACATATTCCGTGTTCGCATTTCTATTTTATTATTAAATAAAAAATTCTATGTAGCGTAGCGTAATTCCGCATCAAAATTCTACATACAGTCTTTGCTCCATTTTTGCACTAGTTTTCTTTGATCTTCTATTATCTTAAATTTATCATTTCTTGTAGATAAAGCATGTTACGAGATATCAAATATCACATGAGGGACATAAATGATTTAATAAACTAAAAAACATAATTTTGAATGCTGTTAATAAAAAAATAATATAAAATAACTCGTAGGTAGAGGTACTCGTAAATCAAGGTTCCAGTGTAACATTATTTACATTATTAAGTTCTTAGAATTCAGTTCGTTTCATACATAACTACATTCAAAATGTCCAAATATTATATTAAAACCGTTATTATCGCTAATGATAGAAATATTTAACAGATGTCAGAAATATTTGACAGATGTATAATTATAAAAATATTTGTCTCCACATTTACGAGTACACAAATTACTATGTCTCGTCTATTTTGTTTTTGGATATTACAGTGATATTGTTAATCTGATAATAAGGGAAACAGTTTGTATATCGAAGAGCAGCCTTTTTTAAGAAATGACAAAGTCAGTGAGAAAATATCAATATCTTTATAATAATGGCTATCAAAAATATGACTATCTAGATAGAGAGTTATAATGCTAAGTGTATTGTGGACAGGTAGATGAAAAGTAATGACAATGACATATATAATAATATCCACGTCTTGAGAGTTTTAATGCGCACTCAAAGAACACATTTTATTTATTCTCAAATAAAATATTTATATTTCTGAGAAATGTAGCATTCAGACATATTTGAATATATTTACACTGAAACATAAATAATAATACTGTATTTTTGTCTGATAAGTAGGTATTTCATAGCGTTTTTAATATGGGCTTATTACTATCGAATGTTTTTTTATTTTATTATCATGTTATTTTTTTACTTTGTAAATGTTGATTGAAGCGCTACATTTTTTTTTAAAGATCATTGAACTGTTTATCTGATATAATTTATTCATAATATTTATATTATATAAACATATTATTCTATTTGAAGGTGAAAACGTCTTTAGAATCTGTACCGGGTGCTAGGAGTTACTTTAAAAGTAATTTCAAATTCAAATAACCCTGCTTAAAAAAGACATAGCGCCATGGAATCCTTTTAAAGAATAAAGATGGAAGTTTGTGCCACTATTGCTTTTGTTTTCGTAGCGGTCGTGCATTTGTTACATGCGTCAAAGGTAAACAACATTTTTCGACATTTTAGATTCGACACATGTCCATAAATGGGATCATATCTTAGAGACGGATTATCACATTCGAGTTAAAAAAATTTGGTATTTATTACGAGACATTTTAATATATATATATTATTAAACATATTTTTCATTTATTTAAGGAACGAGTCCCGTAATATTTAATACGAAATAAATAAATGAAATAAAGAGAAACACACAAATATCAAATAATAAAACTGAAAAATTAAATGCTGGAAACTGGATTCGAACCACGGACCTCTGT
>JADDOH010024984.1:0-41989 GCA_016648135.1 Agrypnia vestita | reverse complement strand
ATTACCTGCGGTGTGGACAGCAGGTCGTTCTTCCCGTAGAAGAGGGCCGCCGGCGCCCTGTTCGCCGTGAGGTCGTACTTCGGCGGGGTGAGCCGGCCGTATCGCATCAGATTTTCCACAAGTCCGTAATCAAACTTCGATAAAGTACCTGAAAATTTAAAACATTATTAAATATTACACCACTTCCAGACATCAAAAAATTTCATAAAATTCATAAAAAAAATTGACGTAACTATCGTACGAATCTATTTTAATTATCATTCTTTACGGCGGACATCAGTTAATATGTATTTTATTTAAACAAATTATTTCAAAAATTTCAATATTTTAGAGATAGCCATGTCGCCGGGGTTCGAGTGAAATTAAAAATCTAATTGTTGTCTTATTAATAATGTAATAACTATGTAATGTGTAGCGTATCGGAAAAAAATTCTTGTGTAAATGAGATCAGTTTAAAAATTGTTTTAATATATTTCCAAAAAAATATTTTTATAAGTTAAAAATTTATAACATGCGAACGGGGCATTTTATAAAAAAATCGTAGGCTTCATCCTACTACGTGCAAAATTTGAAAAAAATCGGTTTAGTTGTTTTTGAGATATCACCTCCATAAGTTGGAAAAGGAGAGGTTTAAAAATTCACTTAACACGCCAACTTCCAATTGCTATAACTCGGCCAAATGATCAATAAATTATGTTTTTTATTTTAAATCATTATTTACTTTGTTCTTAAAATATCCAAAAAAAAACTTTAATTTTTTACGCTCTCAGGTAGGAGTGACTCCTTAAATTGGATTCTGCTGTATCAAGTTTGTTTCATGGAGAGCGGTGATGGGGTATATCCGCATTATTTTAAAAATTGTGGTAGGTTTTTCAAATAAAAAGTAAATCCTGCTCGTGTTATCTAAACACCTTTGAAAGTATGAAGGTACCACTAGATTGTAGCTTTGGTTTTGTTGCTTTGTTTAAAATTACAAAATCGTCCTATTCCTATATTTTTGTGTTGCCCGCTCTAGCACAGAGTTTAAACACTATAAAACTATTGCCATTCGTTCTAAAAATTTCGCCAAAATGTGTACTTATAGAGCCATAAGCCCTTGACGCATTTGAAATTTGGAACTAAATTGACTAAAATTAAAAAACTATACTGAGTTTGAGTGATTGTGAATGATGATGTGAAAAAAGTAACCCATTAAAACCAAGTTTTTATTATACTCCCTTTCATTGTAAAATATAACAATAATTAAAGACGAATTAAAACATACAACATAACACTAAACTTACAATAATTTAATATATTTCTAAAATGTCAGATGTTTTGAGCTTTGATAAGACTTCATGCTTTGAAGTACCTATTATGAATACCGACGGAGTAATTCAAATTTAGAAAATATTCCGCCACGTTATCGGGCCGCTATGCTAGTAATCAAACTTTTCTAATGATTCCAATTTGAAAAAACCAATAAAATTTCTAAAAATCCTAAATTATACTATAATTATTAATTTTTTTTAACGAAAATTTGATAGATATTCTTGATCGTCGCCACGAGTCTACCTGCCAAGTTTCAACTCGATTGGATAACGGGAAAAGGGTTAAAAATAGATCCAAAGTTTTTTCACCCGGCAAGCCGGCAAGCAAGCAGACGTCACGAGTTAAAAGAAAGGAAGTAAAAAGAATTTAAATAACGTACTCACCTGTTATGGCTAATTGCAAATAATGTTCCAAAACCTTTATGGAGGGTAATTGTATTTTGGCTACAATTACGGGATACTTATCCTAAAACAGTAAAACAGATTATAATTTTATAAATATGTGCGAAATACACCAATTGTTCAGAAAATAAACATGCCAGGATGCCAATCTTAGAGATCCCAGAGAAACAATGTATCACTTTGCTAATAATTTATTCTTCAATAGTTAGTATGATTAAATTTTAAATGAAATTGAACAGTGAGATTTGGATTTGGCTGAGTCAAAATATCAGACAAATACGCATAATTATTTTTTTTATTATTTATTAATTTTTTAATATCTCTTTTTTCTCTTATAATATCTCTTTCATTTATCACTACTGTTTTTTTAAAATAGAGATGTGAATTCGACATACGTTTCACATCGATATTCTTACTATTTTCAAACTAAGCGAAACGCTTGTTAAGGAATAACTTGCTGGTCTTCTGGAATGAGTCAGCTCAAACCCCCGACCCACGGTTCGCTAGGCGGGAATCATAACCTCTAGACCGACGAACTACTTATTAATAACAAGATATATAGATGAGAAACCTCACAGAGACAAAGCTATTTATACGAGAAACGTGTATTAAAGTCTTTAAAGTGATCACTCTACACAATGCAATGTTTATCGTATTCCACCAATTCTATTGTAAGAACATCCACACATTATCAAAATTTCAAAAATTGTATATATGTTCCAAATTAGAAACCTTCCATATGTATGAAGGGGCTATGCTAGAGACATCTATAGTCCTTTTTACTGTATATGTATATGCATCTGAGTTATTTAACATATACACTAGAATACTCCCGAAAATCATATATATTAATTTTTTTTACTCCTTTTATGGACCAGTATATATTTTAACAATGTTTTTAAATATAAAAATAAAATCTTATTTCATTAAATAGAAATTAAATTAATACTTAAAATATATTAAATACCTGGGCCATCCTATAAAAAGACTTCCATACACGTTTCCCATATAAATAAAGCTTCGTCTCTGTGAGACTTGTAAATTTATCTTGATTAATAACTATCCCTCTGTGGACAAATTCAGTAATTGTGTTCTCAGAACACACACACACGTAAAAATATTGTTAAATCTAGATGAATGATTAATTATTCGACCAGATAGATATTGTTAAGTCTTGTATGCTCACCCAATCGAACTGAGCGTAGTCTTCGCCTATTATGCTCAGAGTCGCCCGCGTGCAGATCTCAGTTTGCTCGTTGCTGGCCGCGCACACCACGCCCAGCATGTCCCTGATGGGCTTGTTGTCCGGACCCGTGATGAGCGCCGCGAGTTTCAAAGCTTGCTGGAATAGAAGAGCCCTTTTTACGTGCTTTTATTTAACTCTCTTTGTCTGCTGTTTGTTGTGGTGTTCGAGACGGAAAAGAAGACCATTTACCCATTAAGAAACGAAATATCTACGATGTAGCAAATGCGATTTGTTTTTCCTAAAATTGGGAGGAATTTGAAAGGGCCATTTTTAAGAAACTTTTTAACGAACACTTTATCGAATTAAAAAAATCCTTTTGCTAGATTGTAAATATATACATACATGTACGCGTCAATCACGGAGGAGCTCCGATATTAATAATTTCATAATATTAGGTCCTTATATATGAAATTGGCGTTTTGCCGTACTGGCAAATTTGATCTCAAATATCTTCTCTTTGGTTAGGAATTCCAAATCCAAATTTATACAGCTATTTACTCATGTATTTGTGTTTTGAAAATTATAATTCATTTGTTTTTTCCTCAATTGTTTTTTTCTTTGCGTCACTCAGTTTACAAAATGAAAAACTTGAAATATCGCGTTATTTACGAGTACGAGTTCCACCGTGGCACCGGTGCTGCAGAAACGGCTCGAAGGATTAATGATGTGTATGGCGACGGTGCCGCAAAACAAAACACAGTGCGTTTTTGGTTCCAACGTTTTCGTTCTGGAAATTTCGACCTGCAGAACAAGCCCCGTGGACGGCCGGAGACCAAAGTTGATAATGAAGAATTGAAGGCTATTGTGGAAGCGGATCCATCGCAAACCACATCCGAGTTAGCTGCAGGCTGCGGTGTTAGTGATAAAACTGTTTTAATCCACTTGAAGCAAATTGGTAAGGTGAAAAAGCTTGAAAGGTGGGTACCTCACGAATTGAGTGAAGCAAATCAACAAACGCGCGTTGACTGCTGCGTTGCATTACTCAACCGGCACAATAATGAAGGGATTTTAAATCGAATCATTACCTGTGATGAAAAGTGGATCCTGTACGATAATCGGAAGCGCTCATCGCAATGGCTGAACCCTGCCGAACCAGCCAAACCATGCCCCAAGCGAAAATTGACTCCAAAAAAGTTACTTGTGAGCGTTTGGTGGACTAGTGCTGGTGTCGTTCACTACAGCTTTCTTAAATCTGGCCAGACGATTACGGCAGATGTCTATTGTCAGCAACTGCAAACCATGATGGAAAAGCTAGCTGCTAAACAACCGAGGCTGGTTAATCGCTCTAGGCCACTGCTGCTTCATGATAACGCTAGACCACACACTGCACAACAGACGGCTACCAAATTAGAGGAGCTTCAATTGGAATGTCTAAGACATCCACCGTACTCTCCGGACCTTGCCCCAACAGATTACCATTTTTTTCGAAATTTGGATAACTTCTTGCAAAGGAAAAAATTCAACTCCGATGGGGCAGTCCAAACCGCCTTCAAAGATTTTATTGATTCCCGTCCGAATGGTTTTTTTAGTAAAGGGATCGATGAACTACCTATGAGATGGCAAAAGTGCATAGATAGCAATGGTACATACTTTGATTAAATAAATATATTATAATTAAAAAAAAATCGGCTTTATGTTCCTCCCATACTAAACGCCAATTTCATATGTAAGGACCTAATATTTAAATCTTATCAATAATATTTATCATCTCCCTAGACATAGACATAAATTTTTAACCAATATGTAAATATCAATTATCACAATTATACCGTAGAAGTACGAGGGCAATTCAACAAGTATCGCGAATTTTGAATTTCCGCAGGTTACGTATATTCGATTCTCGATTTTTTTGTGGCGTTATGCTGGCACTCGTGTTTCTCACTTATGCCGACAAGTTCGGCCATTTTGAAAGTTCAGTTAGCCACCGTATTCCCCAGATCTGGCCCCCTGTGACTTTTTCTTGTTCCCGAAACTGAAGAGGCCCATGAAAGGACGCTACGCTACGATTGAGGAGATAAAGACGGCATCGAAGAAGGAGCTCAACAAGATCACAAAAAAGGATTTTTTGAAGTGCTTCGAGGATTGGAAAAAACGTTGGCATAAGTGTATAATATCTGTTAGGGATTACTTTGAAGGGAACAATATATAAATAATTTTTGAAAAAACACAAAATTCGCGATACTTGTTGAACAGACCATGTATAATTTCTACCGCGCGTACATGGAGTACACGCTTATCCAATTTTTTTAGCCAATTAATTGTTATATAAATAAATTTTAATGTGTAAAGTGCCCTTGATGTGACTCATCACATAAACGGCGCTATATAAATTATCCAAATACAATAATAATAATACGAATCAAAAGATGCTAGGATAAGAGTGGGTCAGCTTAGATTAGCTCACCAGCGGACCGGTCATGAGCGCGATCGCGGTCGTCTTCTGCCCCGAGCTGATGGTGGCCACCGAGGCCAGCGCCGTGTAGGACGCGATGCGGGCCGCCAGGTCGGGCCGGGCGTGGCACATGATGTAGTAGGCCGTGGTGCCCATGGAGTAGCCGAGGTAGTGGACGCGGTTAGAGCCTGTGACGTCCTGCAGCAGCCCCAGGATCGCGGGCAGGTCATTCGCGCCGAGCTCGTCCAAACTGTACGACGTAAGATCATATATTTAAAATTCGCTGCGGGCAGAGTTTGAGCGTTCAAGTCAGTCAACACGATAAATGGCGATAGCGTAGTTTAATAATAAACAATATTTAAAAAAATAACCCATAAAAACAAAGTTTTTATTATACTCCCTTTGTGTTGTATTTGTATCGATTCCAATTTGAAAAAACCATTAAAATTTCGAAAAATCCAAAATTATACTATATTTATTAAAAAAAAATTAAACGAAAATTTGTTAGATCCTTTTTATCGTCGCCAAAAGTCTGTTTGCAAAGTTTCATCTCGATTGGATCACGGGAAAAGGATTAAAAATCGATCCATAGTATTTTCGTCAGACAAGCAACTTACTGAGTTGTAAGAAAAAACCATTAAAAATTTGAAAAATCCAAAATTATACTATAATTATTAATTTTTTTTAACGAAAATTTGATAGATTTTCTTGATCATTGCCACGAGTCTGCTTGCAAAGTTTCAGCTCGATTAGATCACGTGAAAAGGGTTATAAATCGATCCAAAGTTTTTTCGTTAGACAAGCAAGCAGTCAGACACCTCGAGTTAAAAGAAAGGGAGTAAAAAAACACACTGAGCGAAGACATCCAAATTAGGCGTGTTGTATAAGGCAAGGACGCATCACCGCTGCTATTTAATCTGTACTCCGAGTCAATATTTAAGGAAGCTCTAGAAGATACTGCTCTAGGGATATTGGTAAATGGAAAAACATTAATTAATATTAGATTTGCGGTGAAACAGTACTATTTGCAGACAATGCCCATGACCTTCAAAGACTAGTAAAAAACGTGAATGAAGCAAGTAACAATTATGGCCTGGCGATGGACACTCGCAAAACAAAATTTTTAATAGCATCAAAAAGGTCACTTCTAATGCTAAAAATAACCATCAAAAGCGAACCAAAGAAACGCAATACAAGTACTTGGGTGCATGGGTGAATGAGAACTGGGATCCATCTCAAGATGTAAAAGCTCGAATAGAGATTAATGGCATCGATATTAACCTAGTTATCATGGAGCGAAATGCCGCAATTTTATGGTGATGTGACGTGTGATATTGGTTGGTGTGAGGATTGGTGTATAATGTTCTCCTCCAATTACTCTGTCAGTCTCCTCTGGCGACCACACTTTTTCGTGGCATGACGACTTTCATTCCACGACGGATGGCTCCATTCCCTGGAAGCTTCGCTAGACATTAAAATCACCCGTAATTCCAGAATGCGGGATCCGATTTGGTCAGCGTGACGTGAGACGTGAACTCCACGGTGCGGAGGTTGCCGGCCCACACGTCGAAGCCTTCGTTCGCCAAGAGGTACGCTGGAACAACCAATACAATCACCTTTTAATGGCGAGTTTGTGCGGATATGGAAGGAAATTCCTCCTATTTTCAACACATATTTGGAATTTAACTTAAAAGACCAAAACCTTGAACAAAAATATATAAATAGCGGGTGAAAACTTTTAGTGTTGTTTAGATGTTAAAAGGCTATGATGAGTGACTTTTAAAATTCGCTTTTATCACAGTATACCCAGAACAGTAGTTTATCTCCGACCTGTCGGCGGGTTATTAGCCTACTAATGCGTTGACGCTAGGGTTGTCACTTTACTCGTAGCGTCTGAGATTCCGACGCATAAGGTAGACACGAAACCCGAAAATGTCTGTAATTAGTATACCTAGTTTCTGCACTTAAATTGCAAGAACTCTGATTAACATCAACGTAGACTTTTAAAAACTCACAGTCTTTGTGATAATCAACACACCTTTTTAGTAAAGCACCACAAACATAAAAAAGGCATTTTTTTCAGGAAACGCATTTTTTTTTCTTAAGCGGCGGCTGCGAGCGCGAATGGCACCGAAGGCACGGCACTTACTGCCACCGCCTTATGCCCCCATATTTTATGTCAAAGTGTGCGTCACAGTGCGTGCGTACACGGCGCCGAGCACGCACGTACAGATTCTAATGGGTAGCGGCCAGTTTGTATGAAGACGTATTACTGTTCTTAGTATACTGTGCTTTTATGGAGTTAATGCGTAACTTTTAATTATTAATTTATTTTTTATTAGTACAATTAAAAAATTCTACACTTGAGGGGATAAAACCAAAGGCAGCAATATCCAATAAATAAACTGTATATGTATTGAAATCTATATTTTATGTGTCGAACCCTTCCAAAATCATGTCTCCTATAAATTATAAGCTATATTTCCTATAAAATCTCGAATTCATTACATTCTAAATTAGTAATCCACGATGACTGCATTATTTTTTTTATATATTGCTGCCACTGCTTTTATACTCCTTACATAGTTAAGCGATTTTTTCAAAAGTTAAAAATATAAAATTAAATAAAAATTATATAAGTGAAATTGAAAACTCAAGTAGTAAAAATGAGAAGATAAATAAAAAGTAAAAGAAATAAGTATATAATTACAAACTAAAAATCGAAAAAAAAAATTTAAGTTAAAGTATATAACAAATTAGAACCGTAGTAAATTTTTAAGTTACAAATTACAAACAAACTCGAGTAATAAAGGCAAAACATAAAAATAATATGAATGATTACATAAATTACAGCAATTTAAAATATCTGACAGAGATTTCTTAAAATTGTCAAAATTGTAAAAAATCATTTCCCAATCTGTGAAGCCTTCTGCTAGGCGAGTTTTAGAGATAATTCGTATTCTGTACAATTTTATGCTTTGTTCCAAACCGAGTTTCTCAAATCAAAACGTGTTTTTTTTTTACTTATATTACTATTTACTAACACATTATTGCACCAATATATATAAAATAAAATTTTAAAAGTATAATTTTTAAGATTTATTTGACATTGTTACAAGTAATTTCTTTTAGTCAAGGCGAACGTTAGTTCATGCCTTGTTATTTTGTAGTTTGGGAAGCGACTTTATACCTAAGGGGATTTTAAATTTTTTGTTAGTTAGAAATGTTTTTAGGGGTCACAACCACCTTGGGAGAATAAAGTTTATGTAGAAATTGTGTGAATTTTTACAAGGAGGTGGTGAATTATTATTTTTTTTATTGGCAGTTATTAAGGTAAGTACATATTAAACTATTTTATTGGAAATTTTTTGAAAAAAGAAATATAAAATGGCCGCGTTATGTATATTCTTGTTTTCTATCTCGAAAAAATGTGCAGCAGGGAATGTTGCATGTTAGTCCCGGAAGAGAAGTTAGTTGTAAGAGGAAGGAGAAATACATATTATTCATCGCCTTGTATAAAATCGCCCAATCTACCTAAACTTTATTCTCCCGGGGTGGTGTAACTTCCAAAAGTAAAATTTCCAGTGGTCACGTTTTTCTCACCCAGACTTCGGTTCTTCCCCATCCTCACGAAGTCCTCGGAGCTGTGCGCCATCCCGTTCATCAGCAGCACGGGCACGGCGCGGCGCTGGGTGCTGTCGGTGCGCTGCAGGCGGTGCACGGTCAGGATGTACCCGTCCGAGGTCTGCACCGTGTGCTCGTCGGCAAAGTACTCGGCTCCCTCGAGTGCCACCAGCTGAGGCTGTTTGTGTATGATAACATATATTAAAAACATCACGTAATTTGTAGGTACTTCCAATGCCCGGTAGTTGGCATCGAGAGTTTAAACTGTGAATCTTTGTCATCTGTCATCAAAATTGTTTTTATTCAATTTTTCGACATTGCAGATAATGGCTTACCCCGTCCACCATCCAAGAAACGGTACTCCAGATACAAACCTTTTGATCTATCCAATATTATGTAGTTATTATGTAGACAACGTAATACTTGTACAATATTATGTAGCAGGGTTCGAGGATATATATCCGCGTATATATATCATTTATGACTCGATTTTTATTTTTGATATATATCCACTATTGATATATATACTTTCTGCGAATATTAACAGATGGCGCTAGTTGTATATTAAAAAGTGCTACAGGATTTTTTTTTGCGGTTGTTACTATATGACGCTAGTTGTATTTTAAAAATTGCTTCAGTTGTTTTTTTGTTTATTTTGTTTCATATAATCCATTTTTTATTTCACACAAAGAAACAAATACTCATAACACTATATTAGAAAGAGCAACTTTTATAACTTATATATAATAATTGCATATATGAGCTTTTTTCAGTATGCTATTCATTTATGTAATAAATAATAATTCATGTACAAAATAAATTTCCTAATTATTTAGATTATATCAATCGACGTGTGCAAAATAGGAAAAAAAAGGTTTTGGATATATATCCAATTTTTGATATATATCGGATATATATAAAAAAATCCGGTCTTTTGATTTTTAATATAAAAATCGGATTTTTTCGAACCCTGTTATGTAGACATAATATCGACTTTTCGACATTACAATGTCGACAAATTGAATAAAAAATAGTTTTGACGACAGCCGTCCAAAATCGCGCGCGATGCGCACGCGCACCTGTTTAAACGAGATTTACAGCTTAAACTGTCGTCGCCAACTATACGGGGTTATTTTAAAAATATTACTAACCTCGCAGAATTATATTCCTCTTTTAATTTTGAGTCGAAAATGTTCAAGCAACCGTGACCTAATTAATATCAATAGTTATGAAGATACGCGACATGTAAGTTAGCATTTTTTTTCAATATTTCTGACTTTTTTTTTTAAAACGTTGGACTATCATTACAGTAAGTTATGTTGAAAATGAAAAATTCACTGTCTTTAATACATGTCTAATGAAATAATAAAAACCTTCCAATTACTGTAGGGTTTAAATCATTTTATTAAACTTGTTTTGAAACAGATGAATTTTTCGTAATCGATATAAGTTACTGTAATGATAGTTCAACGTTTGATATTGATTGACCCCATAACTATTGATACTAGGTCATGGCTGCTTGAACATTTTCGACTCATAATCAAGGCAGGAATATAGCCCTGCGAGGTTATCAATGTTTTCCAAATAACCCTGTAAAAGCCTTTAATCCCCCTCTAATAAAGGCATAATGAAAAATAAAAATAAACTACTTACAGCCTAGAAAAAATAATTATTACAGATTAACACAGGATTGCTGCTGATATATACCTTCTGGTAACGAATTAAACTATTGATAATAATTTAATGGTTTATAAAAATTCTATTTGTTAAAAGTTTAATTATTTTAAATATATAGTATATACAGAGTGAGTCCACAATACTCTACAGGTAGATTCTTGCCTAAGTTATGAGTCGAAAGTGTTCTAACACCAATATCATGTTATCAAAAGTTATTGAGAAATTTGAACCGGAATTATTCTGCAAGATTTTATTCATTTTATCTGACTTGTATTAAAACGAATAAATTTTTAAGATTCCATATAAATTACTGTAATGAGAGTTTTAACAGAAAGTAAATAAGTCAAAATAAAAAGAAAAAAATCTGAAGTCACTTATCTCCATAACAATTAATATTAACACATTTATGTTGCAACATTTTCGAACGGTAGGAATTTCTGTACACGTTCAGTATTGTGGACTAGTTCTGTTACACCATGTATATATATATTTTTCACTCGTACTTACACTTACACATACGAGATTTGATCAAAAAGTATCGCGAATTTTGAATTTCCGCAGGTTACGTATATTCGATTTTTTTGTGGCGTTATACTGGTACTCATGTCTCTAACTTATACCGATATGTTCGGCCATTTTGAATGTTCAGTTAATTTTTGACAGCTGCTTTGCTTGCACGTGTTTTGGCTCGTCTTCCATTCCAAATGTTGACTATGGTGAAGCTACCTTGGACCGAAGCAACGTTTATCGGTGGTACAAAATGTTCTCAGAGGGCCGAGAAGATGTGAACGACGAAAAGCGTGCCGGACGCCTGAGCACGTCAACATCAGATGAAAACATTGATGAAGTGAAGAAAATAGTATTGGCCAATCGTCGAATCACCGTTAAAGAAGTTGCTGAGGACCTAAACATACCGATGGCCCATGCCATTTGATTTTTACCAATTATTTGGACATGAGACGGGTCGCGGCGAAATTCGTACTAAAATTGCTGAATTTCGACCAAAAACAGCATCGCATTAACATTTCTAAGGAGCTGTTGGACGACCCAAATTTGCTCCAGTGGGTCATAATTGATGATTTAATGGGTTTCATCATGGGTGAAATCATGGGTTTATGATTATGACGTGGAAATCAAAGCTCAATCATCCCAATGGAAGCTGCCGCACGAGCCGAGACCGAAAAAGCACGTCAAATTCGGTCGAATGTGAAGGTTTTGCTTACAGTTTTCTTCGATTGCAGGGGCGTGCTGCATCATGAGTTCTTGCCACAGGATAGAACGGTCAATAAAGAATATTACCTGTAAGTTATGCGCAATTTGCGCGAAGCAATCCGCCAGAAACGCCCGGATTTGTGGAAGAACAAAAATTGGCTTTTGCACCATGATAACGCCCCTGCTTACACATCGTTGCTTGTGCGCAAATTTTTGGTTAAAAACAACACACTAAAAATGCCGCAGCTACCATTTTCCCCAGATCTGGCCCCCTGTGACTTTTTCTGTTCCCGAAACTGAAGAGGCCCATGAAAGGACGACGCTACGCTACGATTGAGGAGATAAAGACGGCATCGAAGAAGGAGCTGAACAAGATCACAAAAAATGATCTTTTTTTTCTTCGAGGATTGGAATAAAAGGTTGGCACAAGTGAATCATATCTGGTGGGGATTACTTCGAAGAGGACAAAATAAATATTCATGAATATATAAATAATTTTTGAAAAAACACAAAATTCGCGATACTTTTTGAACAGACCATGTACATAACGTTTAGTTTCAAATATTTCTCTATAAAAAGTTGTAGCTGTAGTAGTTGACCTAAAATAATTGCATACCAACTCTATCTTTCTAAAAAAAACATCTTGTCAAGGACCATTCCAAATAACTTGCCTAAGAGCGACTTACTTAGATGCAGAATATCAAAAATGCTCCAAAAAAACTAGCACTTTGCTCAATTTGTAAATGTTCATAATCTTCGAAATAACAAAAGGGCACGCTATTTTTTTTATGGTAAATATGTTTATGATCGAGTGAATTTTGTTTATAAATTTTTACTTTTTACGCAGGATATTTAATTTGGGTATAGAAAGTAAAATCACAACGCAATTACATAATTGTTCAAAAGTCTCACAAACATCGCTGGTCCAACGGATTCTGTCGGCGTATCAAATATTAGGTCCTTACATATGAAATTGGAGTTTTGCCGTACTGGCAAATTTGATCTCAAATATCTTCTCTTTGGTTAGGAATTCCAAATCCAAATTTATACAGCTATTTACTCATGTATTTGTGTTTTGAAAATTATAATTCATTTGTTTTTTCCTCAATTGTTTTTTTCTTTGCGTCACTCAGTTTACAAAATGAAAAACTTGAAATATCGCGTTATTTACGAGTACGAGTTCCACCGTGGCACCAGTGCTGCAGAAACGGCTCGAAGGATTAATGATGTGTATGGCGACGGTGCCGCAAAAGAAAACACAGTGCGTTTTTGGTTCCAACGTTTTCGTTCTGGAAATTTCGACCTGCAGAACAAGCCCCGTGGACGGCCGGATACCAAAGTTGATAATGAAGAATTGAAGGCTATTGTGGAAGCGGATCCATCGCAAACCACATCCGAGTTAGCTGCAGGCTGCGGTGTTGGTGATAAAACTGTTTTAATCCACTTGAAGCAAATTGGTAAGGTGAAAAAGCTTGAAAGGTGGGTACCTCACGAATTGAGTGAAGCACATCAATAAACGCGCGTTGACTGCTGCGTTGCATTACTCAACCGGCACAATAATTAAGGAATTTTAAATCGAATCATTACCTGTGATGAAAAGTGGATCCTGGACGATAATCGGAAGCGCTCATCGCAATGGCTGAACCCTGCCGAACCAGCCAAACCATGCCCCAAGCGAAAATTGACTCCAAAAAAGTTACTTGTGAGCGTTTGGTGGACTAGTGCTGGTGTCGTTCACTACAGCTTTCTTAAATCTGGCCAGACGATTACGGCAGATGTCTATTGTCAGCAACTGCAAACCATGATGGAAAAGCTAGCTGCTAAACAACCGAGGCTGGTTAATCGCTCTAGGCCACTGCTGCTTCATGATAACGCTAGACCACACACTGCACAACAGACGGCTACCAAATTAGAGGAGCTTCAATTGGAATGTCTAAGACATCCACCGTACTCTCCGGACCTTGCCCCAACAGATTACCATTTTTTCGAAATTTGGATAACTTCTTGCAAAGGAAAAAATTCAACTCCGATGGGGCAGTCCAAACCGCCTTCAAAGATTTTATTGATTCCCGTCCGAATGGTTTTTTTAGTAAAGGGATCGATGAACTACCTATGAGATGGCAAAAGTGCATAGATAGCAATGGTACATACTTTGATTAAATAAATATATTATAATAAAAAAAAATCGGCTTTATGTTCCTCCCATACTAAACGCCAATTTCATATGTAAGGACCTAATATTTAGTATATTTTTCGATCATCTTAGACCAGTTACGGCGGACCTTTTGGGCTCGGCATGTCAAAAATTTGAATACCTAACCCAAGTGCTGAATTGTCATACCTATCTAAGCCCTTGAGCTTATTGAGACCTATCGTGGCGGGATACGTATTTATACTTGTGCACGGCCGTTCGGCATCTGTCGGGCTGGGGCCAGAATTTGTAAATATTTGTCATTTGTTTGTGATCGAGATCGAAAATCGAGAGTGGCGTGTCACCCAATATATGTGGCTTAATAATTAAATAATGTTATTTAATAATTTTTAGAATACATACGTGTCTTTAAATGGTACTTTCTTCTACCTTTCAACATATAACATCATTTGAAGTAATACCGTAATAAGTAACGTCTTTTGGGCAAAGACAATTTAATTTCACTGCCCCGTTTGTTTTTAACAAGTTACCTAATGAAACTAAAGAAATAACTCTACAAAAACCTTTTAAACATCGTATTACTAAGTTTATAAAAATATCAGGTAGAAGGTATGCTGAAGAAGTGATCCGCCCTTGACCTCTGAATTGGCAAAAACTGCTTTATATAATTCAAAGTATACTCTAATATAATTTTTTTTTGTAACTACTTTAATTCTTATCTTAATTTTGTATATATATTTTCTCTTCTTTTAGATTTAGGTATTCCTATGATTTACTTTATTGTTATTGATCTACTTTCATTCTTACGTTTATACTTTCTTTAATTGTCATTTGTTAGTATAACATAAATATCATATAAGAATAACTGCCCCAGAACAGGTTTTACCTAGTGTGGCAGTTATTAGTAACTTGTATTAACAAATGTAAATAAACTATAAAATAAACAAACAAACAAGAAAATGAAATATTCATACGAAATTCAAGAGGGCTTCCGCAGGTTTTGAGACGATCATGTTTACGGGTTTCGCTAGGAAGACCACGGTCAATAACAGAAGCATAGCTGCTTCCTTCATCTTTGGAAAATCTGGAAATTAACATTCTTGTACAATTTATAATGTTCAAAATGAAAAAAAATGTTGTTACTTTATGAAAATATTGTATGTAATACAAATATTGTATTACATACAACATTTATACAACATTTATACAACAAATCTAACGGAAAGGCGAAATGGAATGAAAATGAAACATTAGTAAGCACATAAATATCGTCGTAAATTTGGATACATTAACATCAAAATGTATTAGATACATTAACCCCACTTATTTTCTATAAAACGTTAAACTCTTATTAAGGCTAGACATTCACTGCAAATGCACTATTTGCAATATTTCTACGTTTTTGTTCAAAAATGTGGGTTTCTATTATTCATTTGTATCAGAATGTATATGCTAAACTACATTTTTTTTAATAGAGATGCGAACGCGGAATACGTGTCACATCGATATCCTTACTATTTTCAAACTAAGCTAAACGCTTGGGCTATGGAAATAGGACTAACTTGCTAGTCTGGAATGAGATTCGAACCCGCGAACTATGGATTACGTGGCGAAAGTCCTAACCACTAGACCAACAAGCTACTTTTAGAACAATAGCTTTGATAGAACCTTTGTTCTTGTACAAAAGTAATTAATTGTACATTATTTACAATAATTAAGAAAATATAAGCATAATCGAAAATCTTCCGCGGCCAAAAAATTCGTTTACAGTATCTAAGTAAAAATCAATAGATTCTGAATATTTATAGGTAGGTATGCATACGCTTTCTTACGAGTATAAAGCTAGCATTATGATGATCAAACTATACTGAAATTGAAGAGTGAATTTCAAATACGTATAGTTCAGTTTTATCATGTTTTCACAAAAATATAATTTATGCGCTTTGTACAAAGTGGTACTTTGTGCCACTCCTTCAATTGAGGTTTAAGTAAACGAACACGTGTTAGTAAGCCATGTCAGAAAATGGCTGTTGAAAATATATTAGTTTAAAGGTTTGTTATTAGTGATATTAAAGTATTTATAAGTATTAATTTTAGTTGGTTTAGGCATACCGAGTGAATGAATGAGGAAATAATGTTAAGAAAGATATATAACGCAAATGTAGACGGTGCCAGAAAGAGACGGCGACAGTGGAAGACATGGCACAACCAGATTAACCGGATACTTGAAGATGAAAGCTTGCATGCGAAGATATATAAATGTGGATGAGTTCAGAGTTGTATGCCAGGACAGAAGAGTGTGGCGCTCTATCCTCTCTGATTACCTTCACGGGAAAACGGCATGATGGTAAGCAAGTTAAGTAGTTATTATTCTGAGTAGGTCACAATTGACAGCTTATTGTTATAAACGGCTTATTATTATATTACCTCATATTAGTCAGGTAAATTATTACTTTTTTATTTAAACTTTGTGCTACAAGCACAACAAAAAATGTAAATTTTTAATTAAAATGTTGCACAACGAAGTGACTGCCAAGTCATTTGGTGATATTAATAGTCAGGTAAGCTTACAGATGACATATTATTCTAGGTGACCCCGCACGAATGCGCAGTATACTAATTTAATCGATGAGAATCGTTTATTTTTGCCATTTTCAACACAAAAACAAGCTTTTCAATGCGTCACTCCCAATTTGATTTGACTCTCACAAAGCATTTTCACTATTCAGTTCCAAATCTCTGATTTACGGTACTGGCTCTGGAAAGCCAAAACCAACTAGTGACTGTCAAACAATTATTTTAACCGGTTACACATGGTACAGTTATTTGAGATTTGTATCTGATTTTAGTGATGCTTGGTAACTGAGATAAAACTGCTGTCTAGTACGGATGATTATCCTTAGAATTGCGAAAAGTCAGTTACCAATCATCTACAGAACCAGGTAAAAATATCAAATAAAGGGTAATGTGTCACTGGTTAAATTACCATCACTACAACCAACGGTATATAAGGATGAAGTAGTCAAATTAACGAGATTCGAAGCCGTCATCCTTCAGTGACAACCTCGATAGTTTGTAGGGCCACGTAGTCGGAATGCCTGAAAATTCCAGGACATCTCAGCATTCCAGCTCATAATAATATATCAATTGATCGATTTGGTTTGAAAATATTCTGTGCATTTTCATTATATTTGTGAAAAAGGATTCGCGACTTCTGTATATTAAAAAAAAAAATTCTCGCTTAAAATCTATCGTAATAATGTGCACTCAGGTATATCGGTTCCTAAGGATGTTTATTAGGATAAGTATGAATTTATTTAAAAAAAAAATGTTCAAAAAATATTTTTTTTAAAAAAAATATTTTTGGAATAAATAATTATATTAGAGAACATAATTATTGTAATAGGGATTAAGGTCAAGTTTTTGATTAGTGAATACTGTTCAACTTACCCATCGTACAGTGCAGCCAAAAATTGTGTATTCTTAAAAACTTTTTTTGATTTTACAAGTTTAATTTTTTTTTGTATTTTCAAAAATACCAACGCTTATTATATCAGTACGAGCAATAAATCGTCTTTGATGTTTATGGTAAAACACTGACCGTATTCTAGTGCAATAGACAGGTGTACGGAGTATTTATATGAATTAACACTGTGTGATTTTGGTGGTGTAATTTCGCAACCCAGCACTTACATTAACTCGCTCGGACACTGAGAACTTCTGTATATTTTTGTCACAGACCGCCTCAAAAATTGGTGTTGTTCTTTAGTCTAATGTGTATCGATTCGAGACCGGGACCGACATATCGTCTGTCTCACTCCGAGGAGCGAAATATTTTTGTCATCTTTGTTTCACCTTAGTGTGCTTTATGTATCCGTGTTATATTATTATTACTAACCTTCCTTCAAATCTAATAATTTTAAATAATTAAAGGTGTTGTGTAAACAGGCTTTCCTAGATAGTCAAAACGTATCCGGTGCTAAATTTGGGGTCGGCGACCCGCAGGTTTTTGAATAAATATTTATTTTTTGAGAAAACTAACAAACATTGTATAAACCACATAGATTGTTTTTAAACGTCTACCGGTTTGTATACTGTACCGTTTTATTGCCCGGCATTGCTGCAGCGCATCTCCCTGAGAGTACCCGGAAGATCCTAGATCGGTGGAAACCTTGAGCCTTTCACGCTGTTAATACCAACTCCCGGCAAAACTCTTATATATATATATATATCGCTCGTCTAATTTGTTCAACTCTGTATTCATAATTATAATTTTTATCTTGTATCTTTCTTTAGTTCACATTTTTTCTTTTGTCCAGACCTTGTATTTATATATGCAGTTGTATTGATCAGATATCTTTATGCTATACACACATCTTTTGTCCTCCTTTTTATGCTTATCACTTCTCCTTTTTACTAAGTACATTTGTCCTTTCTTATCCATTCCTTAATCCCTTTTTACCTTTAATTCTTTGACTTTCCGTAACTTAAAACATTCACTTTTTTGTTTTGTATAACTCAAGTTATTGTTGCTATATGAATTAACATATATATGTAACATGTTAATTCTGTGGAAACTTGTAAGATGGTCTCTTCTTCTTCTTCTCCATGTGCCCTGTCGTGTCCCCCCGATGTCGGCGATCATCTGGGAGAAAGTTTCCCTGTCCAGGGCAGTGCGGAATAGCTCTCCCATGCTTCTTATCCCGGTCCACTCTCGGATGTTTCGAAGCCAGGAATGCCGCCTCCTTCCGACCCCTCTGCGACCCTCAATCTTCCCCTTCATGACGAGCTGAAGGATGGAGTATTTTTCGCCTCTCATCATATGACCAAAATATGAAATTTTACGGAGCTTTACTATGTTGAGTAACTGTCTGTTTGTATTTGCTCTACGTAAAACTTCAACATTACTAGTCATGTCAGTCCAAGATATCCTTAACATTTTTCGATGTATCCACATTTCGAACGCCTCTAGGCGATTTAGAGTAGTCACCTTCAGCGTCCATGCTTCAACACCGTAAAGTAGAACTGACCATACATAGCATTTGATCAATCTCTGTCTGAGCTTCACGTTTAAGCCGTCATTACGGAGTAGACTTTTCATCTTATTAAAAGATGCACGGGCTGTCTCTATTCTGCATTTGATCTCCGTATCAGGGTCCAGATTGTCAGTAATATTACTGCCCAAATGGTCTCTATACTGTTCGATAGTCATGTGTAATCTGATTTTATATGTACTGTTAGTTTCCCATGAATAAATCAAATTAAAAATATATTTATGCATCTTTTTATTTTATCTCATCTTTTGGCGCTTCAGGGCATCCAGGTCCACGTGCGCGCAATGTGCAATTTTTGACGCAACGTATTCCACCCTGAGGCAGGAACGTGAAGTGTGTCCAGATCCGTCTTTGTATGTCGCTCCGTCCATTTGAGATGCCTCTTTATTCTGTCTATTAACAGATTACACACGATTAACAGATTACACACACTAGGGAACGAATACGCACACATATCGGATATCTTCAGTGTTACATTAGAGTGCTACCGTACTCATCTCAATAAATACTTCTTAGAGAAATAAGGCAGTCCATTTTAGTTTCTATCTCTGTTGCTACATAATTTCATAAATTGTAATTAATTCACATTTGTTAACTTTTTCATACTTTTGAATATATATTACTTCTTCTTAATACTTTTGTTATTGTATATTTACTCTGTAATTATTATTATTTTTTTATCTCTGCTATTTTATGCTTACTTTTGACATTATTATGTCATTTTATATTAACTCTGTATTCTACATATTTTATCTTTATTATCTTATACTTACTTTTACTTACTCTCTCATTTTATATTATAAGGTAATTAGTACAACATCAAATTACTGTAATAGGTTTTGTAACCGTCGAAATAATAAATAAATATAAAAAAATAAAAATAATCCTTTGCAATTTTCCTTATGTTTGGACCTGAAAGCTTTCTGCATCTTTCTTCACTATCCGCCTATATAATTCTTGGAGCAGTCGCTTCTCGCAATGTGGCCAGTTCATCGGCATTATAAGAGTCATTACTTTGAACAATTTGACGTATTTGTATTTTGTCAAGAATTTTATTTTTGCACTTTACTATCGTGCTAACGTCGCAGCAAACTTTCGGCTGCCTATTATTTATTGTTGGCTTTCTTTTGTGGTTCCTTTAATATATTTATTGTATTCTATATTAATGAACAAATCATCATAACAAATTCGAGAACGATACAACCTTCTTCTGCTACATCTATTGTGCGGGTTCTAAATATTTTTTTCTTCTGTACTAAAAAAAGTTTGCCGATTTCTTCGCTAAAATATTTATAATTCTTTTTCCTTAATTTTGTTTACATTATTTATTGTATGTAGCACGGTTTCCGAAACTTTTTTTTCGTATAAACCCCCCATTGCAATAACTTGGAGCATGAATCAAAGATCCTCTCTTAAGGGTAATATTAGATTTTATTAGTTCTTTCAATGAGAGGTAAGAAAATGTTTTGTTATCTTTTAACGTTTTGGTGTATTTTTTTTATTAAAAATTGTTTGTTATATAACTTTCACTTGCTAAAACTATGTGTGCCTTGTGCTTGCTTCTATGTTTATTTACCTACACTTGACTTATTATATTAGGTGTTCATGTTATCTGTTTATACTGCCCAACTAAGCTAAAATGCAGTATCTCAATTTACAAATTACTGAGTAAATCAAGGAAATCTGAATGGAGCAATTTCTATCATTCAAATTTATTTTTTTTCCGCTTAGGTACAAAGATAAAATAGTTAATTTCATTATTATTTGAGGTATTTTTATACAGTTTAAACCTTAAAACAGCAAATAAGCTACAAGTTGCTTACCCAGATGGATGTACTGCAAATTAAAAATGTTTATATTTTAATATTTTTATGGAAATACGGAAAACAAGCTTATTAGAAAGTTACATATGACCTCCAGAATCCAAAAGCACGAAAATTTTTTTTTCTAATAGCGTGGATTACTGCCTTTTAGCTTAGCGGGGCAGTGCAGGCGACTTTTGGCGCCTACTCGATGATCCGAGCGCCTCTCAGACGGTGAGACCGTCCACTTTGGGAAGCACTGATAGACATTTAAATGCCAATGATGTATAAAATCCTTGTCGATTTTAATTAGTACATTAATTTTTATTGAATTCAACATAATTTTGAATTTATTTGCTGTGCGAATTATTTCAGATTGTGCTCATATTTCGGTTTCTATACACGCAGTACCTTTCCTTAAGATAATGTTTACTTTTTACTTTTAACATTACTAACACCCGTTGTCTGCAGATTATTGGAAACGATACTGGTAAAAATGATGAAAACGAAATCGTGTACGTTGATGAACGAAATTGCTACCACCGAACGTGGGTTTTCCTCTTCAATCTTCGCCGATAAAGCGCATGGTCTAGACACTCGAAATATCTCTACTACAATCACTAGCTACTTACACAGTTGAAATTGTACTTAGGGAGTCCGGCCTGGTTCTGGAATTTGCAGAGTTTCGCTTATTGAGTGTACGCTGTACTTTCTGTGATCACCCGCGAACTTCTTTTTTGGCCACTTTTGTTTGTAATGTAAAATGAGTCACCCTTAATAAAATATATATTTATCATGCTAAGGATAGCTTTTTTGGATATCTCTTCGAGCGAGAAATCCTTGATGAAAGTAAAAGGATTCCGAGCAATGTCCCAGTTAGCTACCAGGCAGGTTCGACGAATACTCAACTGTCAACATGATGAAATATTATAAATTAGTATTTCGCATGGCGGTTTTATGAATTGGAATAAATTGTCTTCTAGCCGAGTTCAAAGGACACTGGAACCAGGTATTAGAGATTTTCTTGTATGTATGTATGTGTCAAGCCCGAATAAACTAACCAATAAATGTAGTAAACATATTTTTTATTAGCTATTCGATAAATTGTACATTTTCCTCAAGATTTCGCGTAATTTCGTTGCAACAAAAAATTACCAAGTTGAACCAAAAAATCTTATATTTTCAGCGGATTCCACATAAATGTTTGTCATAAAAACACATTTATAAAATTTCGTAACATTTTTATGAATTCTCACTTTACCTTCTGCGTATCTTCACCTTTATGGGAACCGAGATAAAAACCAACTAATTAACTAACTATTGCGTCGTTTTATTTGTTGTTGAGACTTTTAACAGGGCCATCCTCCAATATTTGTAATATTTGATCACCCCCCTTTGCGCGTGCCCTCTATTCATGTTGCATTCAACACTCGCCCCATTATTTTCTTAACTATACTTTCCTTGCTCATACGTTCTACATGACCAAACCATCTCATCACTCCTTTCTTTATTATGTCTACCACACTACAGCCAGCACTACATTCACTTCTAATTTGTTTATTCCTCACTCTGTCGACCAAATATTTTCCATACAAGCGCCTTGGTGACTGCGTTTCCACCGCATTCAGTCTAAATCGTAAATAAAACATTTTCTAGACCAAAAAAATTATCTCATTAGTTTTCAAAATTAGTATGATTACAAAATTGTTATGAAATTAAATGAAAACGTTAACTTTTTGATAAAATAAACTCTAATTTTTTTTTTTAATATTTATATATTTTTTTAAATATTTCAGTTTATTGAAAATTAAAACGAATAAAAGAATTTGTGGCTGACAGAGGAGTGAAGCCAAAAAAGCGCGTGTAAAAAGATTGAAAACATTCCTTTAAAAAATCATAGCCGTAATATTTATTGATGGATTTGGTGTTGACATTGTAGAGATTATTCATGATGTTCATTTAAATGGACGGAAAAAAACTATGTCGTGTTTACTTGAGTTAAATGACATTTTACTACTCGAGTTTTACTTTTACTACCTATTAAATACTTCGTCTGTCAATCTGACACTCTCAAAACTCGGGTAGTAAAATATAATTAAACTCAAGTAGAGATAAGATTACATCAATTAAGTTTTCCATCGTCATATCCATAATTTCGCGAAGAATTTTTTTTTAAATATTGGTGTGGAACTAGACAGCTGTGAGCTTGTGTAAAGCGATTTTGAGGTGAATTTTTTGTTTAAATTGCGGGATATAAATTATTAATTGTTACCATAATATCCGCTTAGAATATTTTTTCTAAAGAAAAAATAGAGATTCGTACGCGGAATAAGCGTCGCATCAATATTATTAATATTTTCAAGCTAAGCGCCTGTTCTATGAAAATAGGACTAACTTGCTGGTGACCTGGAATGGGACTTGAACCACCGGCTACCAGGTCACTAGGCGTCGTGACCATTACACCAACAAGCAACAATTTCGTATACAGATCATGTTTACGAGATTGAATGTTTAGTATTAGTCTCTTTAAACATTGCCTCAATGTTTAAAGAGACTAATACTAATATACTAATACTAATACTAATATCAAATTTAGATGGTGTTTTTTTTTTTAAATATTTTTTCCTTATTGCTGTCTACAAAGATTACAAACACATATCAAACAACTTTTTCATTGAATACTTAACGCGAACAATTTATCCAAGTGTTTCACATTCACACATTTCTGATATATTTTTACCCGTGAGGCATTTGAAATAAATGTTTAAAATTAGATTAATTTATGACGATGATTGGAATTCGTGAACAAAAAGATCATCAATTTATTTACATTTCTTTGTTATGGTTAATGCCTTTGGATATAAAGTCAATTGCTTACAAATGAAAACAGCTGAACTAACAGTAACACTAATATCAATATTTAAAGGTAAACAAAATGTATTCATGCCAAGTGCAGTTGAAAGTCTAAAATAAACATTTTTATAAAATGTTGTTTGTATTATTTTCAGCCAATTGTCATCATAAAAAAAATTGTCTTTTCACGATACCATCATATGGTATACATTAATAAGTCACATTTATGATAGGTAGTTTGTGTATTGATAAATAAAGTGCTTAGTAAAGGAGTACTGGAAATCTATAATTTTTCTTGCATACATAATTTTCACCATGTTTTAATATTTCGGGAAAAATCACCGATCAACGAATACCCAACTTTTCTTGTGTAATTTGGTCATTAAGGTCATTGGCATGATAGAGTAGGAGCCAGCGACCGCCAGACTTACGTTTTAGTATCAAGCCTGAAATATTTTCTGTACATGTTTGGATATTACGACATCAGAATTCGGGGGATTTTGGCAGATAATATAATAGTAATACAGGTACAACAAAATGTGTAAGTCAAACCTTAAAATGTAAGGTATCAGGCAATATTGTTAAACAGTGGCCAAAAAAATCTATAAAAATATTCAGATTTGTTACTATAACGTAAATGACATGATTATTTATTGAATTTCAATGTGAGTATTATACAGTGTAATACATTATACAATTTATTTTAGGGAACACTTTATGTTTGCAGTCGTTATCAGCTCCCCAAGTGCCTGTTCGTTCATTTGATCGTATTCTGAAAATAGCAAGACTTTTATCTGGAGATTGTTATCTCAAAACGTCAAGACATCTGTCAAATTTCAATATTTCTATCATTGTGACGAAAATATTGGCTATAATTATTTATTTGGATGAAGAAATTAGCAAATGTGTGCGAAATAAACTCATTTCTACCAACTTTCAAAACAATATTACTACTTATTTTATATAATATTCACGTAAAACTTATATTTTAGATAAAACTCCAACTCAAAACAGATTGCAATGATGATATAAATATTGCTTCGACATCAAATAAACAGGTCTTCCGACATTAAAATCCATGTGTTTTGTAACGAAAAATACTGATGTACCTAATTTAATTTAAAATGGTTTATATACCATTACTGCACAACTGTTGGGCGTTATTAAGTGGTATGGCACCCTACCTGTGAGATGCGTTTTATCCAATAAATAAAAGTTTTTTCTTACAAATACTTTAAAAAAAAATTTCTACCATGAGAGCCCTATGCAACAATTAATTAAATATCGACGTATCAGGTTTTGATAGGCTTAAATTTTTAGAAACCATTTTCTCAGTTCCTTATTTTTTGGGTGTGATACTTTCTGTAGAACTACGCTCAATTATCGATTTGTTCAAGCTGGGTTCCATTTACATAAACGACTATCGAGTCAGCAGAGTAGTAATTACAGAAACTATGCATAAAAATTAAAATTTCGACTACTTATCTGCGTCACTATTATTATTATTTACTTGTTACCCACTTATTTTATTTTTATTTTTCATTTTTAGTTTTTCTAATAGTTGTTGATATACAGAATCTTGGGCCAATTAAAAAAATCCACATATATGTACTAGGGTCAATGAAAAAACAAACTGTCAAATAGTAAGTTTATGCGTTTTTCTGTTCGTGTCTGTATGTGTATGTTGACATGTGTGGGAGGAATATGTCATCTCGCGAGTTTATTCGTAACGGATTTTGTGAACTACTCAAAACTTAAATGTAAGATATCAAGATCTACAAAGGCCGTGTCATAGATATCTAGAACACGGTTAATAATACACCTTTTGCCGTAGTTTGTGTTAAGTGAAAAAGGCGTGGTGCTCTTGTTCGTCTCTGCGGGACATTAAATTGTATCAAATTTAAAATTTCAGGTGAATCTAATGTATTGTGCAACATGTGTAGTCTGAAATAAATTTAAAATTGTATAATGTTGCATACAAATTCATTTTAGTCAAATTGTGAACATCACCGTCGATATGTAAATATTTCACCCCATTTCTGAAAATGTTTGCAGTTGTATGAATACACTATGTTGCGTATTTCTTTAGAGAATTTCCATGTGTCGGATTCAATAGTTAAGTATTTATACGGGAAACATGTATGAAAGTCGTTGTAGGGTGTCCACAGGGCTTAGCTGGCTTAAGTGATCACTGTACACAATGAAACATTCAGCGATTCCACCCTAAGAACATCCAGACATTATAATTTTTTTTTAAGTTGCATACAGGGTGTCCCGTATCTCGACGTCAAGTCGAAATCGGGTGATAGGTCAAGTCATAATATTAGGTCCTTACATATGAAATTGACGTTTAGTATGGGAGGAACATAAAGTCGATTTTTTTTTATTATAATATATTTATTTAATCAAAGTATGTACCATTGCTATCTATGCACTTTTGCCATCTCATAGGTAGTTCATCGATCCCTTTACTAAAAAAACCATTCGGAAGGGAATCAATAAAATCTTTGAAGGCGGTTTGGACTGCCCCATCGGAGTTGAATTTTTTCCTTTGCAAGAAGTTATCCAAATTTCGAAAAAAATGGTAATCTGTTGGGGCAAGGTCCGGAGAGTACGGTGGATGTCTTAGATATTCCAATTGAAGCTCCTCTAATTTGGTAGCCGTCTGTTGTGCAGTGTGTGGTCTAGCGTTGTCATGAAGCAGCAGTGGCCTAGAGCGATTAACCAGCCTCGGTTGTTTAGCAGCTAGCTTTTCCATCATGGTTTGCAGTTGCTGACAATAGACATCTGCCGTAATCGTCTGGCCAGATTTAAGAAAGCTGTAGTAAACGACACCAGCACTAGTCCACCAAACGCTCACAAGTAACTCGCGTTTGTTGATTTGCTTCACTCAATTCGTGAGGTACCCACCTTTCAAGCTTTTTCACCTTACAATTTGCTTCAAGTGGATTAAAACAGTTTTATCACTAACACCGCAGCCTGCAGCTAACTCGGATGTGGTTTGCGATGGATCCGCTTCCACAATAGCCTTCAATTCTTCATTATCAACTTTGGTCTCCGGCCGCCCACGGGGCTTGTTCTGCAGGTCGAAATTTCCAGAACGAAAACGTTGGAACCAAAAACGCACTGTGTTTTCTTTTGCGGCACCGTCGCCATACACATCATTAATCCTTCGAGCCGTTTCTGCAGCACTGGTGCCACGGTGGAACTCGTACTCGTAAATAACGCGATATTTCAAGTTTTTCATTTTGTAAACTGAGTCTCGCAAAGAAAAAAACAATTGAGGAAAAAACAAATGAATTATAATTTTCAAAACACAAATACATGAGTAAATAGCTGTAAAAATTTGGATTTGGAATTCCTAACCAAAGAGAAGATATTTGAGATCAAATTTGCCAGTACGGTAAAACGTCAATTTCATATGTAAGGACCTAATAGTTATCAGAAAAATATTTAAAGAAAGATAAAAGAAAGTCAATTAAAACTGGGCAAAGTATTGATTTTAAATACTTGGTTTTGGACACAAATATGCTATAGCCATTTATTTAAAAATAAATGTAATTCCCATGAAATAGTGTATAGATGTCGCCGCTGGTAATGAAACCTCTATATTATAATGTAGAGTATATTTGTATAGAGTGACATTTTTCTTCCCACACATGTGAACACATACACGAACACATAAAAACGCATACACACTCGGACACATAGAAACACACAAATACACACACTCACACAAACTTACTATATGACATATTGTTTTTTCTTATTTTTTTATCGATGCTGGAATAATATTCTTGTATATATGTGTTTTCTTGTAATTGGCCCAAGACTCTGTACACCAATAATTTTTTTTTTCAAGATTTATCAATTATATGGCTGTAAGAACACCAATAAATGAAAAATAAAAATAAAATACAGCAATATTCTTTTTAATGTGTAAGTATATGATATTCTTCTTCTTCTGAATTTTTTATCCATGTACCTACACGAGGATACACCTGAATTAAAAAAAAATTATAGACCAGTTTATATTTTAACAATATTACTGTTATATATATTTAACAATTTACACAATTACCGGATTTTATGTACAAAGGGATAATCTTCAGTTAAGATAAATCATGTACCTAAGTCTCACAGAGACGAAGCCATTTATATGGAAAACATACATGTATGTCTTATAGTATGACCTGTAGTAGCTGAGTGCTGCGTGATTATTTTACACAATGCAATAGTTTTTGATCATATATTTACGAATAAGAGTGGGCACTCCTGCGACCCACGACTATACCGTTGTTACTGGGTGTATTTTTTGTTCGTCCTCGATCGGGTCGTACTTTTTGGAAAATTTCAGCAACATTTTGACAATGTCGCGGTTGAGAAGCTTATCCAGATCCTTGGCCCAGGTGAAGTCTGCGTGGTTAAACTTCTCGAAGGGTATCGGTCTCTCGTACACCAGGGCGCTGTTTTTCTTGAGAATTTTCGCCAACTTCAACGCCACCTGCGACAAAAAAATATCGCACGATTATTTTTTTTGGTTCTAAGCCTTCTTTAAATTATTTATCAAGTTTAAGGCGGTCGTCTAAAAATGCGAGCGAAATTTTCCATTTTATCTTGTAGCTTCTTTTGCATTTTGTGTCACATTTCTGTACGAAAAGTTGACAAATGAAAATTTATTCATGAGGTTCTATAAATTTTAAATACTTTGTTTATTTATAAAATGTCATAAACTAAATTATTTAAATTTAAATTATCAAACCAACGACGTTGAAATGAAGAAAATTGCTCCACTTGTTAGGATGTAACTAAATGGACTTGTGATTTATTTTTTTTATTCAATAATAGATATTACAAGGTAAACGATTATATATAAATAAAAAAATATTTTCAAATCCTTTAGTTAGTTTTCTTACAATTTATGATTAAAAAGAGACTGGTACAAAAAAAAACAATTATTTTTCTGCTTATAAACTTCAATATATTAGAGGAATATATATCTATTATTATTTTAAACTGAAAACGAAAAATATCTAAATCGTTGTGAATATTCCTGATGTCAGCGATTTAATCAAGACACACCATTTTGTATCTTAAATATGTTTTCAAATTTCTAAAATATCGTTGATTTAGTAATTTATTAAATAATTTAGTTTGTGTCATCATTAATATCGTATATATATATGTTTATATACTTAAAGTTTAATATATATATATATATATCTATATATATATGAGATATAGATATATATATATACTTAAAGTTAATGGAACCTACTGAATAACTAACCTACTAAATACCTAAACTTTCATACAAAAATGTAGTATAAAGTTTTAGTGAAGCTATCAGAAATAGTGGTGAATTTCGCTTGCATTGCTAGACGATCGCCTAAATATGTTTATATCTGGAATAAAAATACCTAGTAGTTAAATAATGTTGACATCTGTTTGTAGCAATCGGTCATTCCTAACATGCATATTTATTTGTCATGAAATACAATAGATATATGACAGCTCGCTCCGCGTTCAGATTTGTTTTGTTATTATAATTCTCGGAGCCTCACCTGTGTACACACCATTATGCAAAAAATGTCTTCTTTTTTAAAATGATTTTAAAATCACCTTGCACCAGGGTCATTTCAAAAGTTCGCGCCCTGAAGTATAAATATGATTAATATTTGTATAAATTTTATTGTGTTTTGTTGCTACAAATGTAAAGTCTATTGATCGAGTGTTTTGCTGTTAAATTTTTTTTAAATAGAGGCCTGGAAATTAAACCTCTTATAAAAGCTCAGTATGATTTCAAAATAAAATAAACTGAACACCGAGCTATAGTGATATAGTTCTTTGTTAAAAATATCTGACGCCGACGAAATTTTTTATTGAGAGAAGGCACATGATGATGATCGTGCACCCTTAATTGAGGGGTATAAAATCAAGGGCAGCAAAAAATAAATGTTTTGAGGGCAGTCACCGAGGATAACTAATTTAGAATACTATACTGAATTCTAGATTTTATAGGAAATATAGCTCTATCCTTTCCAATATGTTTCCAAATCAGTATTAAAAGCAAAGGCAGCAATGTCCACTTTAACCCCCAAGGATGTGTCACGTAATAAAATAACCTCACACTAAAGTGAGAGTTGATGTCGATTTTAGACTGAAACATCATAGTAAATACATAGCAAATCCCTATTATGTAAATAGCAAAAATAGCAGCTGTTGAGGTCACAATTAATCACAGAGTGATTTACTCAAGTTTGGGTGTTTTGTGGTGTGTTTCGCTTCTGTAATTGGGCCTCTTGGCCTGTTGCAGCCAAAAAAATAATTAAAAAATATATATAAAAAAGCTGTAGGTTTCCTGGATTGAAATCCAAAAAAACAACTATTCGCTCTTACGCAATATGTCTGTCTGCTTTTTTTAATTCTCCTTCATCCTTCCCTTTTGCCATTTACAACGCCACGACTGTCCTGGAGGGTTTCTTGACCTATGCGGGCGTCCTTCACATATTTTGCGATATTAGACCGTCCATTTTTTAAGGGCTTTCTCGTATCTTGTTAACTCTGTACTTATCTCTTACGTTTGTCTCTTTCTTGTCTTCCTTCCTGGGTTTCAATCCGTGGGATTGGTTTGCAGCAAAGAACATCTCCTTCTCCATTCTGCTCGGTCTCCGGCGATCCTCTTCAGCTCTGTGTAGGGGGCGCAATTCATATCTTGGCACACTTGCTCAAGATATTCCCGGCGAGGACGCCCTCTGGCAATCTTTCCCTCTACCATTCCCTCCAGTATATTTTCATGGCGTAAGATATGCCCCATGGATTTTGCACGCCTTTTCGAGATGATATTCATCATGTGCCTGGTTTAAGGGGGGGGGGTAAGGTATTTAACTTTTTTTTTTTGCATTTTATTTTTAATTTTTTAAATGATTGTATAACATCGTAAGAATATTGTGTCAAAATTTCAAGTCAATCGGAGCAAAATTGACGAAATTATGAACATTTGAGCGATACTCAGACTGATTTTCTATACCTGCTCGGGCAGCTAAGAGACGCGCTCACCTGAAGACTACCGGACGTGCTATTTGCATTGGAAGAGTTTTGCGTAGACAAGGACAAACAGATGCTGATGATGAAAGCTCTTTGCCATGTGGACATGGCATCGACGATTATGTGTAAGTATAAAATAAGTGTTGAGTTTTATTTTGAATTTTACAGTGTGCAAAACTTTAAATCGTTTTCCCCACATCTCACGTTTTCAAAGTCGGTGTCCATCATAACTTCAAAACTACTGCACCGATCCTTTTGAAATTTTGAACACTATTTCTGTACATAATTTACGAGGTAACGCTGGAGACTTTTTTTCAAATTTGTTATTAATTTTTATTTTTTAATAACAAATTAGTCGATATTTTTCGCAAAAAATCGCGTTTTTCCCTTCAAAGTGTTCCAAAAAATTGAAAAATTGAAATTTCAAAAAACCCTCCCAGCATTACCTGGGAAAATCTATTATCTAACGAATGAACTTTGATTTTTTTGATTTCAGATGATTTAGCACCAAGTTATGATGGACACCGCAAATCTACTTTTTTCCGAGATACGTCCGAATAATTGCTGCCATTGCCGTATTTCTTAATATTTCGTCTTGAAAATTTTACACAATATTCTTCAAATATCATACTTTAATGTACTATTGATTTTAACTGTGTCGTCACAAAAAATTCACTTCAAATATCATACTTTAATGTACAAATGATTTTAACTGTGTCGTCACAAAAAATTCACAAAAACATGCCTTTTTTTGTACGAATTAACCTTACCCCCCCTTAATCGATCCTGCTGAGAACCTCTTCATTTGTAATGTGGTCTCTCCAGGAAATTTCTAGGACACGTCTGTAGGTTCACATCTCGAAGGCTTCCAATCGTTTTTTTTCTTTGTCGCCAATGCACCATGTCTCACATCCATTCAGCAAAATACTCCACACATAAGTTTTTATTAATCGCTTGTGGAGCTTTAGGTTTATATTATTGTCTTTCTTGTACAAATTATTAATACAGTTTTTACGATAAGCTCATCTGGTTTCCTCATTACGTCACCAAACCATCTTAGCCTTTCTTCTCCCATCTTCTCTGTGTTTCGGTGCAACCGTTAAGTTTCTTCTGATGTTCATGATAATTAAATTAGGAAAACATTAACCCTGTTTAAATATATTTCTATATTTTTCACTACTTATGTTTCGAGAGAAACAGAATATTAATTAATTCTTCTGATATGTTCTAGCCTGATCACTCACCCAGTCTCCGAAATAGACTGTTTTTAAAGTTGTGTTGTTTCAAAGTCGTATAAATAGAGAATAAAATTTAAACAAGTCTCACGAAAGTGACGATAATTTGATGGTGCTTCTTCTCGTGGAATTTTACCTGTGGTGTAGCCAGTTGGTCGTTTTTTCCAAAAAAGAGAGCCGCTGGTGCTCTGTTCGCCGTGAGGTCATACTTCGGTGGGTCGGATTGCCCATATATTTTCAGATTTTCTTCCTTTCCATAGTCAAATTTTGCTAACGTACCTGAAACATAATGTAATTTTTGAATTGAGAAACGTGCTCATTGGTAGAGCTTGACCAACGTAAATTGGCGTGCGGCGACTTTGGAACTAAAACCCTCCCCGCCCGTACCCGGCGGTAACCCCTCGCCCTGTCATTCAGTTCAATATCGTATTTGCGCATGAGCTGTGACATCTTGATTTCCAATATACACTGAATTATGTCCAAAACAGTCTTGCAGGTGATGCAAGAACAATTGCCAATAAAGTACCTATTAAAGTTTTGCGAAGCTGAAAAAGCAAATAATTGACCAATGTTACTGTTTGACAGGACTCTAGATAGAGCGGCCGCCATTACTGGTTTGTTTCTTTAATGTTGCCCGATCAAATTTCCATTAAAGGCTCCGACACCGGTCACTGGACACTCTGTATATTATGTTATGTGTAATAAATTTACACCCTGGCAACTTCTGTTTCGCGACAGGGACGCCCTCCCTCGCACGCCAATTTATACTGGTCGCACTCTAGGAGAACTAAACACATTGTCACGAGTCGTGGCTGCGGAAGGCAAATAAAAACTCGAAGTAACGATTTATTAATCAGTAATTGATTAATTACTAAATGGACAGTCACTTAACGTTCTTCTTTATATCACACCTTTGTCCGATCTGATCCAAATTGTGCATACTCGTTCTTTACGAACCGGCAGGTAACACAGGCAACATTTCTCTCCTGGACATCCCATTCATCCCAGCCTAGATTAAATGGAAACATTAGAGACTTTGCAAAACAACGGAACCTTTGTGTGTCCCCAGAAACTTATTTAAAACTAAATTTAACATAAATCCTTAACCCGGGCCAAGCCGGATACGAACATTGATTATTTATTTATTTATTTATGGTATTATTTATTTATGGTAGTTATTTAAATAAATCTCACCTGAAATTGTTAGTTGCAAGTAATGTTCCAAGAGGTGCAGAGAAGGGGGTTGAAGTTTGTATAGAATGGTAGGATACTTAGCCTGGAATAATTAATAATATTTGTTAAAAAATAACTTCTGTTTTTATTTTATTTATAATTCTAACAGCTTATCAGTAAAAATAAATATAACATCTGTGATAAATAAAAATATTAAGCCAATTAAAAGAATTCGCTTGATTTTTTCTAGAATAATATACAATGTACATAACAGAAAAAGAAAACATATGTAACAGATGCAATGAAAAGATTAATTGAATTAATTGTTTGAAAAAAAATTAGATATAGGAGTACATACATACATACAATACATAAAGGAAGTAAGTAAATTTATTTCCAGGGGGAGAGGAAAGGAACACAATATTGTTTCACTACAACTGAAGAATGAATCTCAAAGATCATCGAAGTACCAAAATTTACAATTTATGTAATCAAATGAAGGTATAGATCTATGGACACATTTAGTATTTTATGTGAATATTAAAAAGATGTATGGATGTACTACTTACTCTTTTTTTGTACCTGTATTAGCTGTTATCTGCCAAAATCCTCCGAAATCAAAAGCCATAATATTCAAACCTTTTTTCCTACTACAGTGTACATCTACAGAAAATGTTTCAAGTTTGATACTGTAACGTAAGGCTTTTAGTCTATAGTGATCATCCAATATTGCCTACACCACTACACAACGTCGATCTCAAATTCCACTCACTTTTCTGTTTCCTTCGATCAAATGTTTTGTGGCCTGGTTTTGGTAAATTAAAACGCGCCGAAGCTCTAGAAGGCTCACCCAGTCAATTTGATCGTAGTCTTCGCCAAACACGTTGAGGAAGGCCCTCATGCACATCTCTCCCTTCATGATGCTGGCGGTGCACAACGCCGTGAAGAGGCTTCTGGCTCCTCTGCCAGAGAACCCCAGCATTCCGAATCCTACCTTCTGCAGGGCTTTCTGGAATTAAAATGGGTTTTATTGTTAGTATTAGTGATGTGCCGTATGTATGTATCCGAATATCCGCGGATATCCGAGGGAGAAGAAAGATCTGTATCCGTTACTTTTTCTCGGATCTTGAACGGATCTTTAACTAACTAACCATCACGCCGTTTCCCCGCAGGGGTAGACAGAGAGGATTGAAAGCCACACTCTTCTATACTGGCACACCACTTTCGCTTTGGTTACATTCGTACATCTTCTCATACAAGTTCTACGGTTGTTGCGGCTTTTAACAGGGCCATCCTCAAATACGCCCTCTATTCCTGTTGCCTTCAACACTCGCCTCATATATTTTCTTAATCATCCTTTCCTCGTTCATACGTTCCACATGACCAAACCATCTCAGCACTCCTTTCTTTATTCTATCTACCACACTACAGCCAGAATTGCATTCACTTCTAATTTGTTCATTGCTCACTCTATCTAAAATCAAATATAAAAACATTTTTTGCGGTATTGTAATTCTAAGTAAAATTATTATTGTAATTAAATTAATACTGCGAAGTGTTAACATTAGATAAAAAACAATCAAATTTTCAGGAACTTAAAATAATATGTCATAATTAAAAAAGTAATGGTAAATAAATTGTACTTCAATAAGAGTAACTTGACAGTTTTGTCCCCCAAAAGTCTATTACGATGAGGATCATAAATAAATCCTGCTGCACTGAATGCACTGCTCATGCAATGTTGGTCACTTGGAATGCTTGTTGCAGGTGACGCGATACATCCGTATTCGCGGATCTGACAACAAAAATCTGTATTCGTATCCGCGGATATATATTTTTAACGATCCGGCACATCACTAGTTAGAATGGCGACACGTTGCGTTGATTTTATATTCTAATTTTTTTATGTATGAGTTTATTTTTAATTTTTATTTTATTTTTTTATATATACTGGAGACCTTCATCCACCCAGCCTTCTGATTGAGTATATTATATTGTTTTTTAACGTTGTCGTAATATAAATGTATAAATTGATTTAGTCGACGATCATCTACATAGCATGGAACCCCTGTTGTGTTGGTACGATAACAATATTATTGTAAAATATATCTTTTTAGATTCGTGAAAACGTAATGTTTAGCAAAAAAGATAAGACCCGAATTTAGCATTGTACCTACGCTTTCGTCGGAATAGAGAGCTAACTAGTGCTTAGTAGTAAAATACAATCTATGAAATCAATTATTGTCGATTAAATTAATAATATAAATGACATATTTAATGTCGCCATTTATTCCACATTGTGTTTTTAGTTTTTATTAATAAATGTAATTTTATACTCATAAAATATACGGAAATGACAGTTTCCGAACGATTTCTCTCCTACTTGGTCAATAATTTGGAAATTATTGTGGAAATCCTTTAGAGATTGTTATTCATCATGAGACGATGTATTATACAACAATGCGTAAAAGTTTAGGATATTAATTTTTCTAATTTTTCGGCAGATTTAGGTTCATCGCCCATGAGCTAATTTTTTTACAAAAATTAACCTATGTAATTTAGATTAGTAAGACAAACTAATTTCGGGATCCTTTTATTACATAATAAATACACTTTATTTTTATTCATATCAATAGTAGTTATTCTTAAAATATATAAGTGCTACTAAAATATACCCTTTTTTAAACTACTTGGAAATTCGACACTTATGGCAATTTGATTAATTTATTATAAAATAAACTAAAAATAGAAAAATGCTGGTGTAAGAGAAGCATATGCTTTGTTGCGTTTTAAATATAGGGCTACGATTTTAGAAATTGATAAAAAAAAAATCAGATTCCTCTCAATGTATTTCTCATCATAAAATTTGTAGTTAGTCTGTTCTATTGCGTATTTTATTATAAATTATACTTTATTTGTTTTTTATCTATTTCCAGCCTGCGGGAACCTTGGATCTGTTTCGCGATCTCCCTGAATCCCCCAGTTTGAAAACCGCTGCACTAAGGTACTTGTACTTACTAAATTAATTATTAATTTTGATTACGACATTTGTTGAACAAAGCCTTTAAATGCACATTAACGAAACTTTTGTACCTAATGTCTTCATAAATCTAAATAAATTAAGAAAGGAGGGTATTATCTTAAAAATAAGACCAGTGAAATAACAAAGGTATGGTCAAACGTTATACTAAGTGTAACATAAATAATGTGACTGGATACGATAATCTTATTCTTTTTTGTATAACCGGTTAACCGGAATAAAAATAACCGGTTTTTCTATTAATTTGTAATCGTGAATATAACCGGTTAATTGGTCTATATAAGTGTTTCCCAAACTATGGGTCGTGACCCACTGGTGGGTGGGTCGCAGTCACAACACCGCGTATCACGTCTCGTCCGTGTCGTGTCGTCTTTATTATAGAAAACGAATTGCAACCAGATGTCAATGTAGTGTCTGCTTTGTCACTCATTTAACTGAGTTGAAAAATAACTTTAACGCTTACTTCGAAAAAGGGATCAAAAAGGTAGACAGGATAAACTGTATTTGTAATCAATTTCAAGACAACATACCAACTGAAATGTCAACAAAAGGAAGTGAAAAGCTTATTGATTTATCGGAAGATACGTCGCTGAAAAATACTTTTAGTCGCAAGCAATTAGCAAAATTCCGGCTTTTGGTTGCTGACACTTATCCCTGCTTATCTGACGAAGTCCTCCTCGCCTTCACTACCAAATACTTATGTGAAGTAGGATTTTCTGCCATGGTTTCTATTAAAACTAAGTAAATGCATAAATAAATTGGACGTATCGAATTCACCGCGATTAAAAGTGACTGAAATTGAAGTCGACGCTAATGCTGTTATGACAAGAAATAGGTAACAAATGCATCTATCCCATTAAAATATCACATATTAATATTTTTGATAATGAAAAATTTCGATTATATTTGGACGTTTTTCTTTTTTTCTTAATTGAACAGTCTTTCGCAAAGCGACAATATGTATTGGGAAAATGTGAGGAGGTGGGTCCCGAAAATTAAAATTTTTTTTTGGTTGGCCGCGGTCCTGTCAACTTTGAGAACCACTGGTCTATATAGTTTAGCGCATACAGCGAATATGATTCTGTTTAGGTTATCAACAATAACGATGATAGTTTAAGGCTTGGTCCACACTATCCGATATTCATGCTCCAGTCAAATATTCTTCCATAACTACTATACCGTGATTGGACCGGGAACAGAGCGGGATGCGTAGTGCGAATCACCTCATTGTACGGATCAAGCCTCACTCACCAGCGGACCAGCTTGCACGAAGATCGCGAGGTTCCTCAGCTGCGGGCTGACGCTGGCCACCGGAGCCAGCGCCGTGTAGGATGCCACGCGAGCCGCCAGGTCCGGCCGGGCGTGGCACATGATGTGGTAGGACGTGGTGCCCATGGAGTAGCCGACGTAGTGGAAGCGACTGGAGCCCGTGGCCAGCCGCATCGTCTCCAGGATCGCGGGCAGGTCCAGTGAACCGTGATCGTCTAAACTGTACAACACCATGTGGAGTTATTAGATGATTACCTAAAGATGATCTTCGTGGGCACATACAACCTTAATATGGAAGAGTATAGAACTTATAGAATAATATTTTACATTGAAGTAACATTTTTATATATTTTTTAAATTAATTTTCTTGCTATTGATAGAATCGGCGTCAAATCTGTAGAGTTTCATCGTGATCTTTGTCAAGGATAATTTGTAAATTAAACACTGTTATTACTCTGTGTTTATTGGTACTACACGAGTTTCGAGAGTATCAATAGCTCTCATCGGCAGGTGAAAATATAAATTAACATTCAAATATAGGAAACAGGATTAGGTTGTATTGCAATTAAAAAATATTAGGTACTGATGGAAGGGCTTTATAATCTCAAGTAGATTTATAATAATAATAATAATAATAATAGGTCTTTATTTCAGCTTGTTGAGAATAGATTCTCACCTCGCCATATAGATATATATACATATAAGTAAAAATAGAAAACCAACAATCGACATACACGTAGAATAAGAAATAAAAACATGTCGAAATTAAAAATAGAAAGTTATAAATATAACAGTTTTTAATTAACAAATTATCCTTAAAGTAGATCAATTCCTTGCTTTTATGTAGACAGTTTACCAACAAGGTTTTAAGACTAAATTGCATTTGAATTCTGTTTAACTGAAAGTACCTACGTACCTACATTTTTCATAGAAATTAAAAAAGCGTTATTTTCGAATTATACTACGAGTACTTTGTTAGAGTATGACTACTGCAAGAATTCGGCTAACATTTCAGTAACCCGTGCCCTCTCTCCAAATGCGTTTGTGCGCAGATTAGTTCAACCGCAAACTTACAGTGGTCACAGTATACAATATTTATATTCGATCATTCTTAATACACGCTTTTCAGTCGTACTTTGGTACACTTTTATTTTATTTGATTCGCTTTTGAAACTTTCTTTTTTTACGTTTAATAAGTACTAACTTTTATTGCATCGTACATTAGTTATTTTTCTTATATATTATAAGCGCGAATAATAATTATTAAGCATGTACAGGTCAATAATAAATTGTGAAGTATTATAGTAGTAGTGACATTATTTTAGAAGCTTTTGTATTTTGATCAGATTTGAGAACGACAAATATTGTGATCCTAACCTAAGATGAAGAAAAAAAAGAAAGAAAAGTTTTTTCAAAATGTTACGGACGTTACAGGAAGTTATGGACAGACAGACAGACAACGAAATTACGTGACAAAGATTGTTTTATAAATGGATTTTTTCGAGTCTGGTTTGTTTTTAAACCGAAACATATGTATAGAAAATGTATTGTAATATATTGTATTCCAATATTTTCCGATACATTTTCATGGCACAAAAATAAACAATAAAAAACATTATTTACAATTTTTTTTTCAAAATTGTCTTTGGTAGCCAATCCGCCCCTGCGATTGTAAGTTAATAATAAGCTAGTCAAATCAGGATCAATCAAATGTTCAAATACAGAGATTTTTCTGAGGTCAATTTCCGTCAATTCCTTTAATAATTTTCTATCTATTACCTGAAATTCCAAAACGCGGTTTCTGTCTTCTTCAGGGTGACGTGTGACGTATACTCGTTGCCGCGGAAATTTCCGACCCACACGTCGAACCCTTCGTTCGCCAAAAGATATACTGGAATAAAAATTGAAATCTGTTTTGAATACATTATTAAACATTAACAGTATTCATACTTTTGATATATATATTAGGTCCTTACATATGAAATTGACGTTTTTCCGTACTGGCAAATTTGATCTCAAATATCTTCTCATTGGTTAGGAATTCCAAATCCAAATTTATACAGTTATTTACTCATGTATTTGTGTTTTGAAAATTATAATTCATTTGTTTTTTCCTCAATTGTTTTTTTCTTTGCGTCACTCAGTTTATAAAATGAAAAACTTGAAATATCGCGTTATTAACGAGTACGAGTTCCACCGTGGTACCAGTGCTGCAGAAACGGTTCGAAGTATTAATGATGTGTAGGGCGACGGTGCCGCAAAAGAAAACACAGTGCGTTTTTGGTTCCAACGTTTTCGTTCTGGAAATTTCGACCTGCAGAACAAGCCCCGTGGACGGCCGGAGACCAAAGTTGATAATGAAGAATTGAAGGCTATTGTGGAAGCGGATCCATCGTAAACCACATCCGAATTAGCTGCAGGCTGCGGTGTTAGTGATAAAACTGTTTTAATCCACTTGAAGCAAATTGGTAAGGTGAAAAAGCTTGAAAGTTGGGTACCTCACGAATTGAGTGAAGCAAATCAACAAACGCGCGTTGACTGCTGCGTTGCATTACTCAACCGGCACAATAATGAAGGGATTTTAAAACGAATCATTACCTGTGATGAAAAGTGGATCCTGTACGATAATCGGAAGCGCTCATCGCAATGGCTGAACCCTGCCGAACCAGCCAAACCATGCCCCAAGCGAAAATTGACTCCAAAAAAATTACTTGTGAGCGTTTGGTGGACTAGTGCTGGTGTCGTTCACTACAGCTTTCTTAAATCTGGCCAGACGATTACGGCAGATGTCTATTGTCAGCAACTGCAAACCATGATGGAAAAGCTAGCTGCTAAACCACCGAGGCTGGTTAATCGCTCTAGGCCACTGCTGCTTCATGATAACGCTAGACCACACACTGCACAACAGACGGCTACCAAATTAGAGGAGCTTCAATTGGAATGTCTAAGACATCCACCGTACTCTCCGGACCTTGCCCCAACAGATTACTTTTTTTTCGAAATTTGGATAACTTCTTGCAAAGGAAAAAATTCAACTCCGATGGGGCAGTCAAAACCGCCTTCAAAGATTTTATTGATTCCCGTCCGAATGGTTTTTATAGTAAAGGGATCGATGAACTACCTATGAGATGGCAAAAGTGCATAGATAGCAATGGTACATACTTTGATTAAATAAATATATTATAATAAAAAAAATCGGCTTTATGTTCCTCCCATACTAAACGTCAATTTCATATGTAAGGACCTAATATATAGGCGTTAACTTGTGGTTGGGCATAATTATTAAGTTAAAATTGACACATTAATAGGAATAAATAATAATCATACAAAATCGTTATCCACAAATCTTAATCCGGTGTATGAGAGAGTTGAAATAAATTACATCTATACTAATATTATAAAGAGGAAAGATTTGATTGTGTGTTTGAAATGAATAGGCTCCGAAACTACTGGACCGATTTGAAAAATTCTTTCGCATTCAGAATCCTACATTATCCCTGATGAACATAGGCTATATAATATTTTCAAAAATGTTAGGGATCCGTATGTAAACTTCGATAATGTAACCCAACGTGTGAAAAAATTACGAAAAAAAATCCTATATTGCGTACGCTGCAGAAATTATTGCCAATAGAGTAAAGTAATGTACTACAGTTTTATAGAGGACATTAATATCTACAAAAAAGTCTGCGATACCATATATCTAAGTATTACAGTTATGTTACAATAACTTATGTTAACATTAGATGGAAACATTGTTTTTTAGAGAACAGCGGACCCTTTGTTTTCCCTCACAAACTTATTTTTTTACTTAATCCTTAACCCGTGCAACGCCGGGTACGACCAGCTAGTTAGAATGTAAATAAATTTATGTTATTTTAGAATATTGGATACTGCTGAAATTCAAAAATTTTACTGAATTTTCTGAAATTTCATACCTAGTTAGGTATTTCTATTTTTGTTGTCGTAAATAGCTATAGACCTCTTTCCATTTAAGAAAGATTATCGAATTAGTACCTGTGTGCAAGCCGTGCGTACGACTCACATTGTTTCGCTGTGTTGTATACCGGTATGAACACCAATACAGCACGGCTTACACGTACTAATTCGATTGTCTTTCTTAAATGAAAATAGGTCTACCTACAAAGCGATAACTAATATACTCGTGGTGCGTTTCGGAGTAATTATTTAATGTGTTGATTGTTGCATTTTTTATGAAGATTTGATTGAACCAATCAATGTCCACCCAAGCACGCGTGCGCGACGCTCTATTAATAAGTTAGCAATACTTAACAATACTAAACAATAAAAAAGGGAGAGTAGCTATAAATGCTCTCACCGAGGCTCCTATTCCTGCCCATCCTCACGAAATCCTCGGAGGAGAGGGCTATCCCGTGCATCAGTAGCACGGGCACGGCGCGGGGCGGGCCGCGAGCCGCGCGCTGCACGCGTTGCACGCCGAGCACGTAGCCGTCCGGCGTGCGCGCCGTGTGCTCCTCCA
>JADDOH010024983.1:0-23160 GCA_016648135.1 Agrypnia vestita | reverse complement strand
ATAATCGTCGATGCCATGTTCACACAGCAAAGAGCTTTAGTCATCAGCATCTTTTTGTCCTTGTCTAAGCAAAACTCTTCCAATACAAATAGCACGTCCGGTAGTCCTCAGGTGAGCGCGTCTCTTAGCTGCCCGAGCAGGTATAGAAAATCAATCTGAGTATCGCTCAAATGTTCACAATTTCGTCAATTTTGCTCCGATTGACTTGAAATTTTGACACAATATTCTTGCGATGTTATACATTCATTTAAAAAATTAAAAATAAAATGCAAAAAAAAATATTTAAAAACCTTACCCCCCCCTTAAGTTATTTTTAAGACACATTTACACCGCAGTTAAAATATTTACTCTTGCATAATTATATCCCCTACTAAACAAAACGTAATTTTGTACATTATTGTTTTTATTAATTTCATAAAAAAGTGTTCTTGTAATAAAGCGCGACTTATTTACTAAAACATTAACTTTTCAAGGAGTATTTAGTTTGACCCTTTGATCATTAAAATAATTAATTAATATAAATATACTTTGTTTTCACTAATTTGTTGAAAATACCAACATGTTTCGGACCACGGAGATCTTTTCATCAGGATACAAGTACTAAAAATAAAAAATCAAAGTATTGACAGTAGCAAAAAAAAATTGTGGGAGATGAATAAATAATTGTGCACTTAGGTGAAAACAAATTAAAAAAAAAAACATTTATAAAAAGGAACTGGTTATTTAAAATATTGAATTTACTATCAACTAATTAATTAATTAATTTATTGTCCACCCCTATTATCATGTATAAACATCCACGTCCCAGCAAGGGCTACTAGAACACACTGCCTCTTACACATTCCTGTTCCTCGAACCAAATCCGGATCACGCTCACTCATAGTGGGAATGTGCCGAGCTTACAACGCCTTGTTCACCGACATTGACATCTATCATGTCTGTGTCCTCCACACGATCTATTTTTGAGTGAACATTATTCTACGTCGCAACATTAAATTTATAATTAAATATTGATTCAATGTTGCGATGCAAGGATACAAATAAAGTTTCACTTATTTACTATTTTTGTTACTACATTTTTTATTTTTTATTATTTACTTTTATTATTATTATTATGTATTTTTCAAAATTACTGTCTATGTGAAATATGCTAGGATATAAGTTAAGAGGCCCCAATACACGATTTTCGTATTTGCTCTCGATTTGCTAAATTTAACGTAAACTTATTAAATCATTTTGCAAAACCGATAGTCCAACAGGCTTTTAATCAATTTTATTATGATAGATACATTTACTCTTGAAGCATTTCCTTAAAAATGTATGAACAAATATATTGTTATAATATTTAAAAAATTATAACCCCGAAACACTATTTTAGTTTTCATGCAATAGAGTTATCTTTGGTACACTTTAATGTCGTATATTTTCAAAAAGACCAAATATTTTATTTACAAATTAATTTATACAGTTTGAAGAAGAAGTGGTGCTATTCAGACATTAATATTTTTCGACAAGTTGTTAAATATATCGTTTTAAAAAAGACATATATTAAACCTTCTGTTTCCTATATCGCAGTATCCATAAAACCATTAAAACATTGATTATTTTAATTTAATTTTACATGCGTACTAAGAAAATTTCACTGTAATTAACGTAAAGATATTCAAAAAATTATATCTAATACTCAATAATTCGAATTAATTAAATCGTACAGTCTGTTAAAAGACCATTTTTCTTTCAAATCAGACTTCGGTTGGACTCGGGCGCGCTCGGCTCCGCTCGGGACCGGCGGAGACCGTGGAGGAAGACTCTTGAGGAGGCCAAGACCCACCAGGGGTTGTAGAGCCAAGAGTGATGATGATGATGATGATACTATAACATATATTTAAAGAGGAATTAAGATTAAATTTTTTTGTTTTGCTAAATTAACTTTAGTATTCTTTGACCACAGTGCAACGCTCTGAGCCGGTCCTGTAAAAACCGTAAATAAGTAATATCCCATCGAAATGCATGGCAAAAGTCCTTGCCGCGTGCGAGCGGATGTCGTGACGGATAAAATCACTCACTCGATGTTAATGTGCATCTCGTTGTTGAAGGATGGCTCCGACGTCGAATGCAGCCGCCGCGCTGTTGCAAAAGTGCATGCGAGATTATTTACGACGCTCGACGACTGACGCTACCTGCCGGGACCAATTTTTGAGGAGATCTCGCTAGCTGATGAGAAAATGAATCGACGGCTGCATCTCTGCGCCGGTTTAATGAAAACTAGCCTGTCTGTTGCCCGGAATCTAAATGCGAAATTCGCGTTTGAGGATTGCAGAGGTATTGAAACTTTCAGAGCAGGGGCGACGGTCAGATTAAGGTTCTAGTTGGTAAGAAAGTTTTGATATTATGACATTTGAGTTCGGGGGATTTTGGTAGTAATACAGGTAAAAGTTGGAATATAAGGTATCAGGTAGCATTATTTAATAGTGGTCTGAATAAGATATATATAATTAAGATTTGTTACTCTTTTTTTTCAATTTATGTATTTTTAATATAACATTTACATTAAATATACATATGTTATGTTTGATTCGTAAAAATTATTAACAAGTGAGAAAATATGCAAACAACAAAATATCAAATAAATAATAATATATAGATTCATTCATATCAAAGGTGTAGGAGAATCCTGCTTCGGAAAACCCTCTATTGTTCAGCATAGCAGTAGCTCTTCCAACAGGCATAATCATTGGCAGGTTGGTCCTGTATATTGGAATGTGAAACAATCTACGCTGATGCTGTCTTAGGTAATTATCGGGAACATACAAACCAATGCTCTGCATAATTTCAGGATTATCGACCATACCGCGCAACAATGGATAAAAATGTGTAATCAGATACACATTCTTTCTAGTCTCTAAACTATTGTAGGCGAGCATACCCTGGAGGAACTCGGTTGGGTAAAGCCAAGGATAATGCCCGTACTTTCTCATGTAGAGATATCTTAGAAACCCACCCCTCTGTCCCGGTTCATCCGGGGTCGGGCCTCCTTGTACGGAGGCGCCAGGATTTTCTGTCCTAGGTTGTCACAGCGGGAACATCTTGTGCCGCCAACTTTCTGTGGCGGTCAAAGACGCATGCACATACACGGGTAAGGAGGTACCGAGTACATCAGCACCTAAACACGAAAGGCCGTCGCTCTCGGTACAACGGTCGAAATCAGAACGCTGAATTCGGGAAAGAACGACAGTGGAAGCGAGGGCAACGAACGAGGACAAAGGCGAGAATTGCTAGAGGGCATGAAGAGCGGATGTACTCACATTGCTGACCAGACTAAATATTACCCACACGAGCGGCCGAGTAAAACGAAGCCATAATACACCGAGTCCTTTGTCCACAACAACTATAAAAACGGTAGGCTCCAGAGCAGACTATCTCACTTCCCTAGTGAACGGCTCGTATAGCGGAAGCTCTCGCCGTCATACCTTCGAACGTCACGCTTTCACTTATAACCTTCGTACCTACTGTATTCTTTATAACTTTTACTTTTGCAATTCAATAAATTCTGTAAGACCATCGTGACTTTACATCATCAACACCGCATTAACTCATCCTAAACCGGAGGGCTCATTCACCTCCACATTTCTCTCAATATGAGTCCACCATGTCGCTGGGGGTCTGCCTCTACCTCTAGGTTTATTTGGGATGTTCAGTCCTCTTCACACCGAGAAGTCTTCGTCTCTACGCAAGACGTGACCATACCATATCATTCTGATTGTTTCTTTCAGATTTTCAGCTATCGGTGCCACTTTGAAAGACCCCCTGACATACTCATTGCGGATTCTGTCTATGCGTGTAACGATATTGCCATACGACATTGCAGGTCTTACTACTGTTTTATGCACATTGACTATATCAGATTAGTTACTTTACGGCAGAAAAAATGACCCGTTAAAAAGCGTCCGGCAATCCTTAAAATGAGTGTACAGCAGGGGCGTGCAGTGAGAACAAGAAGCATGATATTTATTTTAACATATATTTGGAAAAAAAAATATCTGGCAAAATATTATGAAATATTAAAATCTGAATAATATGATAATTATTGCGATTGAAATATTACGAGATACATCTCTTATTTCGGTTTCTTTTCAAAATATATGCTTAGGAAAAAGTCGGCCACTTGTTCTCACTGCACGCCACTGGTGTTCAGTAACCGTCCCGTTAAACATATTAAATCACGTTTGTTATTTTCACATTTTGCTTACATATTTTTTGTACCTGTGTTGTCTGCCAAAATCCCCCCAAATCAAATGTCATAATATCCGAACCTTCTTACCTACTACAGCGTGCATCTACAGAAATCTATTGCCCTAAAGAGTAACGTTGCAACTACGTTAGACTCCGATTATCCAGGACGGATGGTGAAAAAAATGCCGATCCAAAAATACGCACCCGTGTGTTTACGAAAAACCAAAATTGGTGCCGGATTGTTGCGGGGTTGTAAAAACTTTTTTTTTTTTTTTTTAAATTTAAAGACTATTGACAGGTCAGAATGACCCTAATGGATAGTCATTTGGGACAAGGTGATATGTACAGTTACAGTTTACGATGATACATTGAAATAAAACATTAATACATTTTACAATATAAGTATACTACAGTAAGTGATTACAAGATGAACAGGTCAACTAAGTCAGAAAATGTGTACCCGCGCTTTGTGGCTATAAACTTTATTGCATAATTATTATTTTTATCTTCCAGAGAGAGTAAAGAGGAATAACTAACTAACTAACCACTACACCGTTTCTCCGCAGGGGTAGGCAGAGAGGATAGAACACTATATTCTTCTATCTTAGCACACTAATTTTGTTTCGGCTACATTTGTACATCTTCTCAAGCACGCTCTACGGTTATTGAGGCTTTTAACAGGGACATGATTTATCATCTTCTGTTTTTAATCTTTAATCTTTTATATAAATGAGTTGCAATGATGCGTGGCGCCATCTTTGGACGAGCTTTGTGTTTCTTGTTCCTAAGGTATCGAGGAACCAAAAGTGGTTTTTTATTTCAAAGTTTACTAATCCAATGCGCTTGAAAATTAATGTTGTATTTGAAATGGTCGACCTTTTCTGAATCACAGTATATATATTATTTAAAACGTCTCAGATTTTACAATCTTGAATGAATCTAAACGTGATAAATTCTAGGACACCTCCCCGATCCGATATATTTATCTCGAGTGAGCACAAATATATCCAAGTCACCCATCTCGGTCAACTAAATGGAACCATCTAGACTCGGTGTGTGCAGGGCCGTACTAATATTATTGCCCCCAAATTAGATGATTATGATATACTAGCTCTAACCGGTCAAAAATGACGGTACTTTTACATGCTGGTTCCTAAAGAATAAGTGTTTACTTATTTATAGACACCCATGAAATAATAACAACGACCAAATTTATTAATCAATTAGAAAGACTAACAGAAAAATCAAATCCACGAAAAACTATTTGGCTGCTACCAGGATTCGAACCATCCAGGGCAGGCGCGTTATCCAATTGTACATTTCCGTGAATATATCGATCATATCTGTAAGTCTCATTTATTAATTGATTAACATATGTTATCAATTTTTAGAACAATCCACTTTTTCTGGTACGGTAGGCACAAATTACTTTGTGTAACTGCCGCTAGTGGACGCCATAATTAACCAGTTCAATTCATTTTTACTTCCTTTCTTTTAACTCGTGGCGTCTGCTTACTTGCCGGCTTGCGGCCGGCGAAAAAACTTTGGATCGATTTTTAACCCTTTTCCCGTGATCCAATCGAGCTGAAACTTGGCAAGTAGACTCGTGGCGACGATAAAGAAGATCTATCAAATTTTCATTAAAAAAATTTAATAATTATAGTATAATTTCGGATCTTTAGAAATTTTATTGGTTTTTTCAAATTGGAACCATTAGAAAAGTTTGGCGGCCCGATAACGTTGCGGAATATTTTCTAATTTGAATTACTCCATTGGTATACATAATAGGTACTTCACTACGAATGTCGAAAGTCTAAATTGACTGACAAATGTTTTTAGAATTTAATCTTCAAAGCATGAAGTGTCTTATCAAAGCTCAAAACATCTGACATTTTAGAAATATATTAAATTACTGTAAGTTTAGTGTTATGTTATATGTTTTAATTCGTCTTTAATTGTTGTTATATTTTACAAAGAAAGGGAGTATAATAAAAACTTGGTTTTTATGGGTTACTTTTTTATTTTTTGACACATTTGATACAACACAGATATATTATATTCATTCTTATTGTGAAATTGCAATTTTTTCAGATAAAATTGTTCGGAAAAAATTGAAACTTCACAATAAGAATGTGTTCTTGAATAATAATAACGACTTTTATCAAAATAGTTTAAAATTTTTCTTATATTTCCCCTGCCGGCAGATAAATGTACTATTCTGGCGATTGGGTGGAACATGAAATTGTTCGCGTCTTTGCTATGTACTGTATTCTTGACGGGTAATGCAGCCTCGGCGATAGTAACATCGCCTTCGCTGCCGCCTTCTGACTTACTGGCCTAGGGTTCAAGCCCAATTACCGCGTTTAATTTCGTTTTTTTAGCCGCGAATTCGAAAGACATTACAGACGTTACACGAAGTTACAGGGACAGACAGACAGACGTACGGATGGACGGATGGACAGACAATGAAATTATTATGTTTAATGTGATGTTCTTACTATCGTATCGTGACTTCGGGATTCTTCCAATAAAAGAGGTTGTCGGTTACTCTTGGTTTACAGTACGTGGCAACAATACGTTATACAGAGGTTACAATGAACAACAGCGGTCTGTCTCGATACAATGGTACAAAAAGCCCAGAGACGACATGCGCGCGACCTTATAAAGCATTTACTCTCTCTTTCATGCTCCGTCTTTTTCATGCTTCGCGACATGCGTCCCTCAGATCTATTAGATTTAACTTATTTTAAAAAACTGACACACTTTGTACAAATCACATTGATAATTTCTAACGTCTACCGGTTTCGATGCCACTGTATCTTTGTAAGTGCGGGTGCACAATCGGACTTCTTCTCGTTGATTTGCGTTATCTTAACAATCGTTTTTCGACTTAGTTAATTCTGACTGAATAAAGTACAAGCCCCTTAATTCGTACCCGATAATTCGAAATTCGGTATAATTCGAAATTTTTAAAATACACAAGTCCCAAAATGTTATTTTTATAGATTATTAACCACGGTTATTCTCTCGTAATAAATAAATAGAATATAAATTATATTTCATAATTGAGAGTCATAAAATATCACTACTCAAGAAAAGCTCTCTGGAATCTATGAAAACTATATCTTATTGGAAATATTTTTTTAATAATCATTTCCACCTCACTTTACCTTTATATACGTGTATTAATAAGTACTTAACTTCTAAATATGGATGTTGCTGTGTTTGCTACCAAATCGTGGACATTGCTGCTTTTGTTATTTACATAAATGGATATTGCTGTCTTTGCTATGATGTTTGAGTCTTATGTCGATATCAAGTCAGTCTCACTTTAGTACGAAGCAGCCATTTCGTTACGTGATACATCATTGGAGTTTGATTGGCTGAAGTAAATATTGCTGCCTTTGTTTTTTACACTGATAGGATATTGATTTTAATACTCCAGCTTTCTCATGTTGATAGGCCGCAGCGCTTCTCGGTCTTTTTCCATACGCCGGAGGACTTCATCATTCGTCACTCTATCCACCCAGGAAGCTCTCAATATGCGTCTATGAGCCACATCTCAAAAGCCGGATTAGTTCTTGGTTAAGTATCCATGCCTCCACTTTATATACCTATTTTAATACCTATAATGAAATAATAACACAATAGTGTCAAGATTGTGTAATTTGATTTGGCTACCCGTGCTAATTTTCTGAGCCGCGCGCTGCATTAGTGTTTTTCTTGTAATTCCAACAAATTACGGACGTTACAGACACATGATTTTGTATTGAAAACATTTACTTCATTTTTTATATATTCTTTTCCTTGCTCTCAGTTATTGGAATTCAAAGGATAAAAAACAAAACAAAGAATATTTTGAGTTTGTTCAAATTTTTCAAAGAATACAGTTCTGGATTTTTATCCCAGAGGACATCATTAATCAAGATAGATTAAGGGAATGCAAAGGCTTTGGACGCCGATGGCGCTAGTGATATTACAACACACATGTGAAACGGATTGCAAAACTTAAATATGTATACAACTTCCGAAAATTTGAAAGATGTGGTATTCTGTGAAGGATGGAAATGGCGAACGCTACATTGTGTAAAGTGATCAATTTTGAACACCTAAAGGCTTGCATTCAATTCAATTTTTATTTATTCCATAATATGTATATTACAAATTCAAGGCGTACATATTATGAAGTTATATCTTAAAGTATACACATACACACATACATATACACAGACATACATATATATATATATATATATATATATATTAGATATATATATATACCTGGCAAATTTGATCTCAAAATATCTTCTCTTTGGTTAGGAATTCCAAGTCCAAATTTATACAGTTTTACTCATATATTTTTGTTGTGAAAATTATAATTTATTTGTTTTTTCCTCAATTGTTTTTTTCTTTGCGTCACTCAGTTTACAAAATGAAAAACTTGAAATATCGCGTTATTTACGAGTACGAGTTCCACCGTGGCACCAGTGCTGCAGAAACGGCTCGAATGATTAATGATGTGTATGGCGACGGTGCCGCAAAAGAAAACACAGTGCGTTTTTGGTTCCAACGTTTTCGTTCTGGAAATTTCGACCTGCAGAACAAGCCCCGTGGACGGCCGGAGACCAAAGTTGATAATGAAGAATTGAAGGCTATTGTGGAAGCGGATCCATCGCAAACCACATCCGAGTTAGCTGCAGGCTGCAGTGTTAGTGATAAAACTGTTTTAATCCACTTGAAGCAAATTGGTAAGGTGAAAAGGCTTGAAAGGTGGGTACCTCACGAATTGAGTGAAGGAAATCAACAAACGCGCGTTAACTGCTGCGTTGCATTACTCAACCGGCACAATAATGATGTCTCTATGAGACATCTATAATATACCTCTTGAGATGGCAATGTTTTCAGTTCAGACCTTGTACGGGTAAACGACCGCCTCCCGCGTGGCTCGAGCCAACTTCGGCACGATGAATAAAATTGCCTCCAATCCGGCGCGCACCACTGGACCGCCGGGCGGCGTTTGTCTATTTGCGAATCACGAAAAATATCGGAATTAGTTCGGGCAGAAATATCGCGCGAAAGACAGGTGTGCCCGCGCGAGCACGACTTCGAGCACGGCGCGTTCGCGTGCTGCGCGGAATTTGGTATTTAATTTGGGAATCGCCCGGATCGCGTCCGACATAATTCTCATCAAATCGCTATTAAATTTCTAGAGATCCGTCTCCGCCGCGATTATTGAAATAACTCCGGCGATAATCGCCGCGAATAAACTGTTAAATTATTAAAAACGTGTTTTTTATAATTTATTGTTCGTGGTTTGAAGAATATATTAGCTGCTGTACTTAAATTAAAAAACAAGCGAAAAAACATATTCTCGTTCATCCAAAAATGTATATTTATAATTTTTTATATTTAAAATTATTAATAATGTTTATTCTTTCACTAGTGCTAACATTATTATATCATCTTCACTATTAACTCTCAAATGACAAGGTTTCTTTTTGCGACAAATTTGACAAGACAGGGTGTTTATTTATTTATTTACGGGAAACTAACAGAACAAATAAAAATCAGATTACACGTGAATATAAAGGAATCCAGAGACCATCTTACAAGTTTCCACAGAATTAAGATGTTATGTATATATGGCAACATTAATTTAAGTTATACAAAAACAAAAATGAAAGTTTTAAGTTAAGAACAAACCATGAGAGTCAAAGTTTTAAGGTAATAGGGGAATCAGGAGTGCGGAGGAAAGGACAGATCTACTTGGTAAAAAGGGGAAGAGGTAAGAAGAAAAAAAAGAACAAAAGAAATATAGCACAAAGATATGCTATATTTATATGATCATTTCAATACAAGTAAATAAAATAATACAAACTAAAAAACTGCAGAAATTCCAATTGGAAGGTTTTTATTATTTTATTTGACTTGCATTAAAGGGAATGAATTTTTCATACTTGATATAAGTTACTGTAATGATAGTCCAACGTTTTACAAAAAATAAGTCGGATATATTGAAAAAAAAATGCAAACTTTGATGTCACATATCTTCATAACTATTGATAGATAACTAGGTCATGGTTGCTTGAAAATTTTCACTCATTATGAAGGCAGGAATATAGTCCTGCGAGGTTATTAATGTTTTCCAAATAAATTTGTATATACGACGTCTGGGCAAAAGAAGATGAATAAAAACAAAGAAAAAACGTTTATGACTCGGGTGAAGAGTTTTAAATTTAAAGATTTATGAATTGAAGAGATCGAATTCGCGGAGTATAGCGTTGAACAAATTAGACGAGTGATATATAAAAGAGTTTTACCGGGAGTTGGTATTACAATGTGAAAGGCTCAAGGTCTCGACCGATCTAATGGATCTTCTCAGGGAGATGCGCTACAGCCATTTACAAAACTGAAAGAATTTTTTTGATATTTTGAAATATGGCCGAGTTACAAATGTTCAAAATTGCATGTTTTAAAAACGTACTCCACAATATTTTACAGGTGGATTCCTGTTTTTATTATTAATTGTCGTATATAACACAGCTTTGTCATATGAGGGATAACTGCTCTTACAACCTGGCAGGTCTTGACTTTTTACGATCCATTTCTTTCCAACCCTGAATTTCTACTTGGTCTTCCTGAGCTCCTGCAAGTTGTGATCAGCAATGACTTCTTCAGGACTAGAACGCGTTTTTTGCTGTTGCAGGAACCTAGGCCTAGAACCTAGATGGTTGAGGAAATATAAGTCAAAGCATAAGCACGGTAATGCATACCATTGTCAAGTCTTTGCCTCAAAAGTTACTGAAATACTGTATTTGTGAGTTGGTATTATAAATCTTACACAGTTAAGGTATGAAGCTTGAAGACGGTATTAACTAACTTTGTAACTGACTCACTTACAAATATGGTTCTATCGTTATTTTAGAAGAAACGTCTTGACAATGACACGTGTTACCGTGCCAAAATGTTATATATGGTGCACATGTGTCTTCTGGATTAGAAAACGTAATTTGTTGCCAAACCTTATTAATCAATTATTTTTATAAATTTTGCCGATATTTTTCCAAAGAGGTAAGAATGACGAATATTTTTATGTCCACTTGGCAATATAAGGAAAGATCGCGGTATAAACGAAGCAATCAAATATTATAAATAAGTCAATTATACGAGGTCCACTGTTTGGTAATGGCCTTACAAGCCGAAATAGTTGTTTAAACAACATTCAAAATAATACTTAACCTAAAGAACTTAATAATAATATTTATTAAAATTTTATTTATTTAATATTTTCCATATATTATTTTGTTATATTTTTATTGTCTATACTTCAATTTTCGATTTTTAATTTGTTAGTATGCATTGTTTCTTGATGAAGGGACCATTAGCCCTGAAACATGTTGATATGTTGAATATATAAGTGGTGAAAACAAAGAACATTTATAATTATTATATTTTTAATTCTAGTAAACTATCGTATCAACAAGTTATTGCTTGTTAAAAATCAGCTTAATCGAGTCATAAAGAAGATAAGAAACTGTTTTCACTTTCAACTACGTACTTAATTTCACGTAGTTGAATTGACAGGAGACCTTATTGTTTTTTTTTTTTGCTTTGCTAGACACTAGGACAGCACGGGCGGGCATAACAAAATTGTATACGCAAGTTTAAAATAAATTGTTGTTACTGAAGTTCGGAGAGGAAAAGTTATACCGACCAAACAGAAGCAACAGGATCTTCTCCGGTCACACATCTGAGATGCTGGATGGAAAAATGTAAGAGTGCAGGCAAGAGGAGGTTTACAAAGATCTCGACCCCCAGTCTTGAGAAACTCATGAAAATATGTCCAAACCGTGTGAAGAAATACATAAATACACCACACCGGTTGCATCTCAATGATTCAGAGACGCGATTCGTTATTTTCAACATCTTGCCAAGAATTTGTGAGGTATTTCACGTGACAAAGAAAAAATGGGCGGTTTGATTGAATTATAAATACCGGCCGTAAAAACACGGAATCAAAAATGCTGCAAGGTTATTCGTGTTGAAGTTCTAGTATTGCGACGGAGATTTAGCATCGCCTCGCCTTCTACTGGACATGTGTATTTACATCGCATTCTATGTCGGCAGCCTGGAGAATGTTGATGTGGGTATGCAGGAGAGAAAGCGTACAAGAAAATGTTAAGAAACAGAGTTAGGTGTGTGTTAAAGTTTTATTTAATGAAAGAGTGGCACATATATTTAAAATCGGACACGCATTATTGCCCAAATACTTTGACAATAGGATGAAACTAAATAAGGATTTTCCATTTATGATACAACATGATACTAGCTTATTATTTTAGAATTTGTTCTGCGTACTACCAGGGTTTTCGAAAATACCTCGAAAATACTGAGAACTCTTTACAACTCCTTGGTGCGAAGTAGACTCGAGAGTGACTCGATGATTTGGGGGCCACATGAGCTTAAGTAGGTAGAGAAAGTACAAAAAAAAACTCTAAGATATCTCTACATGAGAGAGTACGGGCATTATCCTTGGCTTTACCCAACCGAGTTCCTCCAGAGTATGCTCGGCTACAATAGTCTAGAGAATAGAAGGAATGTGTATCTGATTACGCATTTTTATCGATTGTTTCGCGGTATGATCGATAATCCTGAAATTATGCAGAGCATTGGTTTGTATGTTCCCGATAATTACCTAAGACAATATCAGCATAGATTGTTTCACATTCCAATATACAGAATCAACCTGCCAATGGTTATGCCTGTTGGAAGAGCTACTGCTATGCTGAACAATATTACTCTGGACATCGATCTGTTCCATGTCTCTGAGAGGGTTTTCCGAAGCAGGATCCTCCTACACCTTTGATGTAAATGAATTTATATACGTTTGATATTTTGCTGTTCGTATATTTTCTCACTTGTTAATAATATTTACGAATTAAACATGTGTTTGTAATGTAAATGTTATATTAAAAATAAATAAATTGAATTGAATTGAATAGCTTGTAACCAATCAAGAATGATAGAACATTGGTTCGCGTCTTTGTTAAACCCTAGTATATATTTATAGTATCTTTGCTTTAGGAACGTTGCTACCGTTGCCGCTTCGGATTTACCGGCCCGGGGTTCAAGCCCCATCTCCGGCCGTATATTTTTTTTAGCCGTGAATTTGAAACGAAATTACGGACGTTACACTAAGTTACGGGGACAGACACAGACAGACAGATAATAAAATTGTTATGTTAACATTTTTTTTGTATAAATATCAGCAGTTTGATAATGCGCGGAAAGTTTAAAGAGCGCCACAGCTCGGAGATTTATTTCTAGACACATTAAAAAATTCCACGTTAGCCCCTTCTGTCGGCTGCCACGGTAACCAGGACACGTCATTCTAGATTTCTATTTTATATTTATACTTCTGCTAATCACTATGCAACATTTCAAAAAATATTTTTCGTCTCTATCACTCAATAATACATATTTAAGTAATATTACATATTATTAAAAAAAACACAAATTAATTTCTTATATATACATATCATTTTCTTTAGTCTATCAACACAACAGTTGAAATTTGGTATCGTTTTCTATTGAAAAGAGACAAATACCATTTTCTATCAGAAACTAATAACTTGGAAAATTATATTATTATTTTAGAGATTATTCGTGATGTTATCTCCACGTAAATGTTGATTGATATTTTAATTTTTTCTAATTCCACTTCTACCTTTTCATAGTTTGTTCTTAACTTAAACCTTTCACTTTTTAATTTTTTTGTATAACTTAAGTTATTGTTGCTATTTATTAATATATAACATGTTAGTTCAGTGGAAACTTGTGAGATGATCTCTATACTATTATATATATTTATGTGTAATCTGATTTTTATATTTACTGTTAGTTTCCCACAAATAAATAAAATTAAAATAAAAAATTCCTTAGTTAATTAACTTTTATTTCATCTTATTCACGTTATAAAAAAGTTTTTGAAAATAAATTTTTTGATTTGCCAAAAAAATTCTTTTTGGCTTTAGGTAGGTTTCGATATTCAAGTACTCAATTGACACTGAGACCAGCAAATAGCCGAGATAATGGTGTGTGACATGATTTTTGATTATTTTCGTGACTGTTTTGGTTGTTTTGCTTTTTAGACCGACGTACAAACCGTAAAAATTATTTTAACCGAGATGCACAGTATTTATTATCGTAGGAAAATAATACGTCGGCGAGTTTGGCTCCTAACCGTTCATTTGCGTCAGTCAACACAATGGAAACGCCTAACAATCGGTCAGGTTTCGCCCATCTGGCGGTGGAAATGTAAAGCTCGGTGACGGATCGAAACATTGTTTTTCATGTCGGCTGTGCATCGTAATCTTCACCTGTGTCATACTGGAACTGAATTAGCCTGTGCTATTTTTAAAATAGCAATATTCGGATGTCAGATCTTTATCCCAACACTTAATAGACGAAAATAAAAAAATAAATAAACGAGACGTAGGTATACGTCGGTATTCGGTAAATTAAATAAGAAGATTGGTATATTTTCGCATATCTCTCTCAAAGTAAACACCTTTATTTGCGATTTTCGATTTCTCCGGTCTGATCAGCTGGGCTCTGGCGCAAACGTAACCTCACAATTCTCATGTTTCGACTAAAATTGCATCAAATACGTACTAATGCCGTATTTAAAGCTTAAAGAAAAAATGTTATTTCATATGCACTTATTAATTTCTTCTCTCACAGCGTCCTGATGTAAAATTATGGCAAAATTGTAATTTTCACGTTGGAGCATAGGAAAGAGATATATTGTTGGACTCTTTATATTTGACGTTTGACACGTCATGTACTCCTTTCTCCATCTGTCTACAACATCGAGGTATACCCACGTCTGGTTTATTTTTTAATTTTATTTTCGTCTATTAAGTGTTGGGATAAAGATCTGTCACCCCAGTATAGCTATTTTCACAATAACACAGACTGAATTACTATGCATAAATAGAATGTCAGATTTTATTATAATTCGAATTTAGCAAATATAAAATCTTAATATAGTTTACTTTTACATGCTTTTGTGACTTTGTGATTCGAGTTGGAACATTTCAATGGCGTATTTAGGATGTCCCGTAACTTGTAACAAAAACTTCTAGAAAATCTTTTTTATTCAATTTTGAATAGAAATTTTTTACACTTTGGGTGAAATGTCGACAGTTGCGGAGATAAGCGATATCAAAGCTTACATTAAAAAAAAATATATTTTTGACCTTTTTTTAGTAAAACACTAGACTATAACTACAGTAACACATAAGGAGTTTAGAAAATTCATTCGCTTTAATAGGTACAAGTAAAAAAAATGTATAGTAAAATTCCTGCAAGGTTTTACATTTTTTTTGACTTGTGTCAAAGCGAATGATTTTTTAATATTCGATACGAATTACTTTCACGATAATAAAAGTTTTATAAAAGATAAGCCAGAAATATTGAAAAAAAAATCCAAACTCTGATGTCGCTTATATCCGTAACTGTCAACATTCACCCACAGTGTAAAGAATGTTTTCTATTCAAAATTGAATGAAAAAATTCTTCGATGTTTTTGTTACTAGCTACGAGACATCCTATATATTTAATTTAATAAAAATGTAAATATTTAAATATTCCACAGAAAATTGAATGGAGTAGACTTCACTGAAGCTTTTGCTACTAGCTACGGGATAACCGGTTTAATGTTGAGTGGTTATGATATTTATATCTTTGACATATCTAAAATAATTTTTACATCGTTTTGCATAGGAAAAAAATGAAATTGACCGTTAAAACTATATTTGAGAGGGCTAGGAAGAATTAAGTGTTTATTTATTAATTAATTACTATACTGAAAAAAAAATCTCACTCTTTTTTGTGTCCTATCCTCCCACACAATACCTGTCCCCCACCTCCACCCCCAGCATGGCCGGCTAATTTTATAAAAAAAATATATAAAAAATCTGTCGCATTAATGGCCGTCGTTGTAAGGATGCCGCAGTGTGTTTGATGGCGAACGTATAGCATTTTGGCTCACCTATCACTGTAAATGCGTCGTTATAAAGCGGCCTGAGTGATGGCGAAACAGCTGTTTATACAAGAATGAGTAATGGCGAGGATCACGCGAATAAACGAGAGAGTAAAAAATCCTCTTCCAATCTTGTATTTATTTAACGCGAATACATTTTATTACGCTTCGTGTAATAGCAATAACAAAGTAGAACTCGGCATTTTTCCATAGCGCTGATGTCCACAACTTCTCAAACCGTCTTGCCTTTCAATCCTTCACTGACAAAAAGCAATCATAGATACTACCCGCGTACTGAGAACTCTTTATAACTCCTCGGTGCGAAGTAGACTCGAGAGTGGCTCGATGATCTGGGGGCCACATGAGAGCAAGTAATCTCTTATGGTGGAGAAAGTTCAAAAGAAGTTTCTGAGATATCTCTACATGAGAGAGTATGGCCATTATCCTTGACTTTACCCATCCGAGTTTCTCCAGGGTATGCTTGGCTACAATAGCTTAGAGACTAGAAGGAATGTGTATTTGATTACACATTTTTATCGATTGTTGAGCGGTATGATCGATACTACTGAAATTATGCAGAGCATTGGTTTGTATGTTCCGTCAGCATAGATTGTTTCACATTCCAATATACAGAACCAACCTGGTGATGGTTACGCGTGTTGAAAGAGCTACAGTTATGCTGAACAAAATCGCTTTGGGTATTGATATATTCCACGTGTCTGAAGGGGTTTTCCGAAGCAGGATTCTCCTACACCTTTGATATGAATGAATTTATATACGTTTGATAATTTATTGTTTGAATTTATTCTTGTTCTCACTTGTTAATAATATTTACGAATTAAACATAATATGTTTGTGATGTAAATGTGATGTAAATTAAAAATAAATAAATTGAAATTGAAATAGCTACATTATACAATAAAGATAGTGACAATTTTTCAAGTAATTTCATATAATTTGGGGGTCTCTGGCCATGATCGAAAAATCGATCTTTACTCCACCACATCACTCCCTTAGGTTACCTTTGGCTTTTCCATCGCGCATTTTCTTTGGCAATCGGCGTTACGAAAAATAAAACTCCAGAAAAATATAGTATAAAAACAATATACCTACCGTCACATAAAAAAAAACTAAAAAATCTGCAACACACATTTCATACGTTAGCCAGTGACAGCTTGAAAAATGATTTAGAATATTCAAAATGGAGGCTGCATAAATACTTTCACAAATCCGGTGCCAAATCTCGTCATAAAAGCAGAGAGGATATTTTTTCGCGAGCGGTCCTGTCAAATTAGTCAGAATCAAGACACGATATTGCGAAGGTCAGGTCCCATTATGTTCACATGACAAGAGATTTTTCTGTACCTCGTAAAATACTATGCGGCGCATTTAATAATTCTAGACAATTTTATGGCCTATTTGCCAGCGAACGTGCTGCCAATTTTTCTCGCGGATATTTTTGGAAGTTTTCAGATTGATAATCTTCTAACAAGCCTGTGTATTTTCAGATAAATATCACGACTTTTTGACAGTCGAAAAATATGATTTTTTTTAGCGTGTGTGTGAAAATTATAAACTGTTGTAGATATTATTTTGAATCCACTTGTTTTTGTTATTTAAGCTCATTGAACTTTTCAGACCGCGTTGTTATGGTTTCGGAATACCTGTATCTATGATACGGTATACCTGTGGTATGTGTCATGTTGGACGCTATGAGAAAGATATGTTGAATATATGTTGAGTTACGCAATATCAACGATTGCATTTTTTTTTCAATATTTCTGAATTATTTTTAACAAAATGTTGAAGTTTCATTACAGTAAATAATAAATAATAAAAAACCTGAAATATATATCAATTTAAAAAAAAAGATATGTATTTGGATACATATTGTGTCTTACAAAGGTGGTCCACATAATCTTCATAGCTGCGAGGATCGTCTTGCCTTTTTCAAATTGCACAAACTTGAGTCCCGACGGAAAATATCCGATCTTGTTGTGCTACACAAGATTCTCAGTGGAGCTATTGATTCTCTTTCTTTATCTGACACTAGCTGTGCCCGCAGCTTCGCTAGCGTGTAATTCAGTTTGAGACTATAAGAGTATCAGTGAAAAATCAATATAATCTAAACTACTTGTCCAAAAAATGTTGTGTAAAAGGCAATTTTTACCTACATAAAATTTCCCTTAGCATTTTAATTTGATATAACTTTTAAAATTACCTACTTTAATTACCCCCCGACAGATTAAAATTAATTTTAAATATATCTTTTATTCATATTTTATCAATACGTGAATTTACTTTAACATATAAATATTTGTCGTTTCGGACTTTTCTATAGGCCTACTACTTTAAAAAAAAAAAAAAAAAATCATATAGCTCTTCCCATTAAGGCAGCGTTCATAACAAAAGCATTCGCTCGACCGTTTTTTCGTCGACTTTTTAAAAGCCCATTTATTTTAACCGGATAATATATAGCCTATGTCTACCCTAAAGGTCTTTAGTAGGTCCTAAAATTTTAAAAGTTGGTGAAATAATTTTTGAAATCTAATGAGTAGTATCGGCAATTACTTCCTACATCTAAACTTACAAATTTTACCTCTTTTTAATATTAGTATAGATAAATTTGCATGTTATTAATTTTTTTAGAATTAATCTGCGTTCAAATAATTATTATCTTTTTTTATTTGATATAATTTTTTATGTATAAGAAACCCTGGGTTCTTTAGAATAAAACGGCTTCAGTTCTAATAATGTTGGTTATTTTTCTTCCATCACAAGAGTGTGTCGTACATAGAGTAAGCACTGTGCTAAACGTTGATGCTGTTTTTGTGTTTAGTTTGTAGAACTCGATTTTTATTTTTATATAATTTAAAAAAATGAAATCTTAATAAATATTATTATCAAGTTCTGCGAGTTAAGCGATGTTTTAGATACGACAGCTGTTTCGGCTTCCTAGGCCATTATCAAACATTGGGTATACCACGTGAAATCGATTTATTTATAAGATTTAAAATATATTTGTTCCCCATGGATAATTAGATGTTTTCGGTGAAGCCAAAGTATATTAAGATTCTTTTTCCCCTAAGCACTTATTATCATTGAAGATTCCCCGGTTTATAAAATTTTATGTTATGCTTGGTTTTCGAAATTCCCTATTTTCTGTATGTGATGAACTGAATTAGTTTGAATGTGCTTCTATTTAGTTGTTATTTTACTTATACTGCAGATACCCCTATCATTATTAAAAAATCGGGTAGTTTCTACGAGCGAACACTGAACGGAATTTACGAAAAGTATTCTAGGCGATAGAGACAGCACAAATTAGTGCGAATTAAGGAACAGTTAGTTCAATAATAAGTGTGTAAAATATTCTGGAGACATTTAGCGACTATAGAATTACCAACGGTATTACAATTTAACTTGTGTATAGTGACTTTCTTTGGAAATAATTTTAAAATAAATAAATTTCCACTGTTTTCATTTGCCTCCAAAGTCCCGTGATAACACAAACGTCTGACCAGTTAATAAATCATACTTGTTTATTGATAAAACTGACGGCTTGTCAAGCTAACCGATAAATGTTGGCAAAGATACAATGCAACATCATGTCTAATAGGGCCATTAGATTTAATACTTTGTGTTGAATTCTAAGAGCCCATTCATTCATAACAACAAGCCGAGATTGTATGGTAATGTATTATAATTTAATTTATATTTAAACAAGGTCAGGAGAGTGACTTTTAATTCTAATAAAGTTCTAGGCTATTTGTATAATTATAAATCGCACGCGAGATATCAAATGAGTAGGACTAGCTGGAAATAAATCCCTATGTGGAGCACATGGTCGCCAAAAAAGATCTCTGCGTTCTATCCATGTGTTGCTTTTATATTTAGACATTAGGGATTCGAATAGCTATAGCTTGAAAGGAAGTATTCTTCTGTTTTTGATTTTTTTGGCATTTATTTCTGGACATAGACGTCCCTCAAGGCTTTTGTTTCTCCTTTCAGTCTCAGTGCCGATAAATAGGCGTTTTTTGGACATACGACTACTACATACTAGATACATACACAATTCTTTTTAATTTTTTTTTTTATTATTTAAATAGGTAATATAATAAAAAAATTATTTCCTAATATATACATTGTAAAAATCAACATCAAATTTCTAATCAAAATAACGTATCATAAACTTTCTTAGTTTTTTCTTAAAAATGTTGATATTTTTTTCGTCTCTAATATCCTCTGGCAGACTCACATACAACTTCATCCCACTGTACATCACAGAAGTTTGCGATCTTTTTTTCTTTCTGAATGGCAATCTTATTTCATCTTTTTTTCTTGAACAATGGTCATTCATATTCATGTTGGTTTTCTCTTATTTTTCTTACTAATTCAAATGTATTGTTGTGTCCATTAACAATTTTGTATATAGATTCACATCTCACATACAATTTTGTAGACTTTCTAACATCAATTTGATTCTTGTGTATCGATTGTTTTTAGTATAATTCTTAATGCTTTATTTTTGAGTATTGTTATTTTTTTCAATTCTTCTTCATTAGCCAAAAATAGTATACTGCTGCAGTAGTTGATAGGGGGGACTATTGTTGCGTTATATATATTTTTGCACGAATCTGTTCTAATAAATCTTCTGATTCTTCCCAAGTTTGAAATTCGTTTTGCTATTTTTTTTTGTTACATAATTAGTGTTCAATGAAAAGTTTAATTTATTATCTATAATTATTCCAAAGTATTTTATATCTTCTTAAATGTAGCGTACAAATATAGCGGACTCTGCAATGTTAACCTGTTTTAAAGTAGGTAAGTAGCATTTGTTATTCATAGTAGTACACTGAAATATCATTGTTTGGTATGTGAAAAGATATTTTAAGGGCCAGTCACGTGTGTTAGACTAACCGATGATCGTTGGAATGGTAAAAATACTTAAATATTTATTTAATTTCTCTCGTATGTGAAACGATTCATTACATAAAATTTTAATGCAAATATTTACGAAAACAATTTTTCATTAGACAAATTGTTTGGATTAAAGTCGGTTTACACAATCTTTACAATAAATAATCGACGAATGTTTTAGTTATGCCGTGTGTAAACACAACTTAATCATTTATTCGCAAGAATGTTGAAGGTAATCAGTCGATTTATTATTCAAAACTCAAATTTATTATTAAATTAAAAAAACAAACGTCGTCCAACAGGAGATCGTAATTTTGAAAAATTGTTTTTAATTGTTCGGAAACCGGTCTCGCAAGGCCGGGGGATTGAAAAACCTTAAACCAGAGATTTTCGGGTTCGATACGAAAAATATATAAAAGAGAATAGCGGCACGTGCGTCTCAGAATTGCCAAATATACTGGCGCGCTGCGTGCCGGTCCGGCCGCGCTCTGTTTCTGTGATTGAAATAAAGCCTGTTGGTGTAGTGGTAATGACGCTCGCTTAGTAATCTGGTGGCTGGTGATTCGAGCCCCATTCCAGGACACCATCAAGCGAGCCGTAGTATATAAAGTTGTAGGTATAAATTACTTACTTTGGAGGATTTTAATTGTAATATAGACAGAGGAGATTTCATTTTTGCACGATTAATTTTTTTTTAAATTGCAACACGAGGTGCATTATTATAATGTAAAATAAAATTCAGAGTGATAAAAAAGCGCTAGTAATAATACCTTTATCTATTACTAATTGATATGGCAGTTAAATTTAACACGACTGTAGTTTCGAGAGGAACAGCCCCTCTCATCATCAGGTGTAACTAATCCAAATACAGAAATTATAAAAATATATGAGTAGAGTAACGAGTCGCGAAGCAGTGGGGGTGATTTTTTTGTGAAGTCTTCAAGGGGAAGATGCTGAGACTTTTGTGAGAATGTGATGTTGTTTACGAGTTCGTGAATTCTGAAAAAACACTCATAAACAATATTACACCCTTACAAAAGTTTCCGCTTTTCAGCATCTTCCCCTTGAAGACCGCACAAAAAAATCACCCCCACTGCTGCGCTCTATTGTAACGTGTGTGCATTACTAAGATGAATTATTTAGTTAAAATTAAAATACCTTAATCTAAATCAATAATGCCAAAATTTTAATAAATAACTTGTCTTGTAAATTTAACTGCATTGTTTCAATTATATTCTTTTTATATATATATATATATATATATATATTTATTAATTTTTTGATATTTATTACATTTTAGATATGCCAAACTGCACAGCAGTTTTACGGCATGGTTGCCTTCAATATTTGACAATATTTTTTATTTTATAATGAAGATAGTAGGTCATTATCGAGTGTCGCGTATCGAGTATCGAGTTTTTTTACAAAATGATACATGATATGTAATTATAGATTAATGTAAGCTTAGGTACATAGCTTTAATATATATTCTTTTAGCTTGTACTTTTTTGAAGCCAATGGAGTTTTTTTGTCTTGCATCATCTCAAAGAATTTTTTATCTAATTTATTAAAGATTCTTGGCACAATATACTCTCTTTTTCTTTCTCCATACACGTTGTTAGTGATTGGTATTCTCATTGTTCGTCCTGTCGATCTGGTTGAATAGTTATGGTGCGTGTCAGTGTGTGTATTCACTAGTCACATATAGCTATATTGGCCAATCTGTATCTTGAATCGAAAATCTTACATGTCTTCTTCTACGTGATGTGTTGCGTACATTTATAGCGCATTTTGAGGCACAAACACACAAACATGATATTTTATTGTATGGCTTAGGACGGCCGCATTCTTCGAGCTTTATTTCTTCTTTTTCAAACACAAATGCAGTCTTCTCACCGCTATCATTCTAAATGTATTTTGTTTTACTGCGATATCGTTAAAAACTCGAGGCGCGCGTCTCT
>JADDOH010024982.1:0-54193 GCA_016648135.1 Agrypnia vestita | reverse complement strand
AAAATATATTTTTTCTCAAAGATGGAAACACGTGTTTTTGGAATCTTTTGAACAAATGAAAAATATGGAACTACTAATGTATAATACTAAATACTAATAATAATAATAATAATAATAATAAATAATAAAATAATAATAATAATAATAAAATAATAATAATAATACTAAATACTAAAAATGTAGAGTTATGTGTTTAAATTTTTGACAGCTCATTAGAATTTTTAAAGCTTCAATATCGTGATGGAATCGACATTGCGAGCTGAAAATAGTCACGTGTGCTAAGAAAATTTTGTTTTGCTTTTATATTTCATCATCCGCCTTCACCTTAGATTTTGATTCTTGTGTGTATTAATTAATTACATAATATCTAATAATATTTCAATTGAAAAATTATGCTTAAAGAAAGAAAATAGTCGAAATATAGCAATAGATAGATATCAACACTTTTTATGAAATAATTTTTCATGTTAACAAATTTGAAACAAACAATATGACGTCTACTTGTTGACAGTTAATTGAATATTTCAAAAAATTATGTCTCGTTATGGAAATGGAGGTGCGAGCTGAAAATAGCTGCGTTGGCCTAAAAATTATAAAAAAATAGGCTATGTAAATATCATGACGCCATAGCGCATGGTTTGAGAGTTATTGCTACTTCGCACTACCAAACTTTCCGCTATGTAATAATTAAGATACTGCATAAAAAAATCTATTTATTTTGCGAACAACAGTGAATATGGCTACCTGAAAAGGTATTTGAAAAATAAACCATCGTGTAGGGTATTCTTTAATAATATAAAAAGAAGAGTTGTATCATATATCCCAAATCGCGCAAGTGCTCATGTTAAAAGATGCCGCACATGATCGAACCTTCAAAATATAATAATTTCATTGTGCAAAAATTATTCAATATCTCCCACTATATAAACCGATATAAAAAACGTAAAATTCGCGCCATTGTGCCGGGCCAAAACGGCGGCAAAACACAAAAAGCTAAGTAAATTAAGATATTGGATATCCCTTTGCAGCACCGAAATCCTTTTAACCCTACTCCTGGGCACAAGTAAATCCGTTTTTCTCCCATTCAGCGTCTTCCTGACGTAACCTAATCACACCGCACCAAGTATGAAAAATGTTTTCACATGGCGGGAATTATTGATGGAGAAATAAATTAAATACCGCACAAAAAACACCTCCATTGTCAGGACTCGCGTCGGCGTAACCTCACCCACATAAAGCGTTTTTTTGTCCATTTTTTACGACGAATCCTTACAGACGCAGCCTACGGACTTTTTCGTTTGATATTACCTGCGTTGGAGCAGCGCGCAACTTCTGTTTGATTAACGAGAGTCTTCGGCGCCAATTAATCAAATCACGATTCGGTCGAATTCGCATCGGAATGAAGCAATTCATTTTGATAGAAAGCTACGCGAAACTTCAATCTTCCGCTGTACATATACAGGGTCTCGTTGCTAGTAGCGAAGAATTCGGAGGACAGTTCTTCGTTCAATTTGGATTTTTTTTTTATTTGACTAACTAACCATCACGCCCTTTTCCGCAGGGGTAGGCAGAGATGATATAGAAAATGCAGAACGGATGTAATGAATAAGCACACCATAACGCGTAGTGTGCCTATCACTAAGTCAACTGAGCGATCATGTCGATGTATCTAATGATAGCATTGAATGCATCAAGCAGCGGATCGCCTCCATTTAGCTACTTTAGCTACTCCAAGATATACTTGCATTGTAAATGGAGCGATCTGTAATTCAAAAAAAAAAAAATGATAGAACGCCATAATCTTCTATCTTGTCACATTTGCTTCGGCTACATTCATACATGTTCTACGGTTTTTGAGGTTTTTAACAGGCCCATCCTCCAATACTTGCAGTACCTATCTGATCGTGCCAGGTCTTTCGCGGACGCCCTCTATTGCTTTTCCTTCGACATTCGCCCCATATATTTTCTTAACCAACCTTTCCTCACTCATACGTTCTACATGACCAAACCATCTCAGCACTGCTTTCGTTATTCTATCTACCACCCCACAGCCAGCATTGCATTCACTTCTAATTTGTTCATTCCTCACTCTATCGACCAAATATTTTCCACACAAGCGTCTTAGTGACCAAAATTCTGTATCCCAAATTCTTAAAACTTTGGATGTCAACAGTTATGAGATGAGCGACAGAAAATTTTGCATATTTATAATCAATATTTCTGACTTATTTTCTGTAAAATATTGTCATAACCAATAAGGAATATGTAAAACTCAATCGCTTTTACAAATTTTTGCAAGGTTTTAATGATGTCTTGGATCAAAGTGCAAAGAGTAAAAATTCTTAATAATCGACACAAATTAATTTCCTGATAGTTAAACGTTTTACGGAAGATAAACCGTATATTTATATATAAATAGGTAATATTTAAAAAAAATGCAAACTTTGATGTAGCTTATCTCCGTAACTATCGACATTTCATCCGAAGTGTAAAGAATGTTTTCTATTAAAAAGTTAATCTAGAAGATTCCCCCGAAATTTTCGCCACTAGCTACGAGACACTCTGTATATGTAGGTAAGCCACATGTTCTAAACGGAACGTTTTTTACAGAAATGCAAAGGCGTTCCGATTCATTCCGAGAAATGAACACATATAAGAGTATATAAATAAAAATAAATTGTGTATATTTCCCGGAATAATATTGAAATAGACAATTTAAAAAAATTTATTAGAGAAATGGCAAACAGTATTTCAGATTTTTATCCATTCAAATAGTAGGCTGTAATGTCAGAAATCATCGGCAGTTCCAAATCATTATGTTGTAATATCATTACTTGACATTGTATAAGTGCAAGGAGAATATTATTTTTCACGTCGAAATACGAAATAATTGTTTCCATGTTTCTTAACACTGCACCTCTACTTTTTATATTTCCAATAATGACGGAAGAAACCCTCCCCTTTTCAATAGGTTGGCAGCAAACTGTAATTAGCTTAATTATAATTTACACCTGATAATGAGAGTGGCTGCGCCTTTTGAAACGACAGTAGGTTGTAAAAATGTATATTTTTACTACCTACTGTAGTGTGTCGTGCAATGTTTAGAATATTAAAAAAAAACTTTTTAGTTGAAGGAGATAATTAGTATTTTACAATTATTAAAACATACTGTGATGCATATGATAGGTTAATTTCAGTTTTATGGGACCATCTTATTTAGTACAAAGCATAAAATTGAAATTTATTGATAGAAACTCGAAAAATTTCTTGAGTTTACTTGTGTATGAACTTTCGTAGGTTATAAATTAGATAGTACGTATTTGATCAGAAAAAAGATGAAAAATGCAAAAAATAATGAAGTGTATCAGGCCTACATAATGATTGCAGGAACAATAAAAAGGATAATTTTATTTATTTATTCACTGATGTGGTAGTTTCTGGAAACATTTTTTATTTTACTATGTATTTTTAATACGTCTATAATGTTGGTTTCAACTTATAACACGTGTTTTGTGACGTGGTCACAAAATAAATAAAAATAATGATACCATTTGGCATTAGCAAGAGTCAAATTGTTTCAATATGCTAATACCAATTAGATGGTAGGTATTAGCATACCATGTGATTCATGTTGGGGCATTCTAATAATTTCCCAGTTTTATATTTATATGTTTATTTTGTTTTGTGTTCGAAAGAAAATTGTATAATGTTTAAGCATGATATAAATCAGAAGTTTATGCAAGCTTATCCAATAAATATCTTATTAATAATACTGAACACTCCATAAAGACATAGGCAACACAAAAAATACGTCACGTAATTGTATATCTATATTAAAATTCACAAGTATTACAGATTGTTTATGTCAAGATACCAGTTTGGGCTTGCAAAGCAACACAGCTGTTAAACATCGCGTAATTAAACTAGCTTTCAGCAGAATCATTTCACTGGTAATTTTGAATTGTGTCTACTGGCTACACAATGAAATTTTATCATACGAAACAACAAACCCGCAATTTCGTCACAGCACTTACGGAAACAGTGTTCCCTTTCACGCTGTGCTTGTCCATCGAGATTGTTTAGCGACAGCCATTATTAGCAGAAATACTGGCTTGCAGTGCACGGGTTCTTTGCATACTTGTCTCGCGTCAGGGTCGACCCTACGAAGTGTAATGAATTAATATAACAAAATTTTCTAGGATACCAATAATTCAAACAGTTCTTTAGGGTGCACATCTAAGCGCTCTCGAAACACTATCTATATTGTAAAAAATATTAATTTACATATATTATCTTCCTCAATAACTGCAAAATGCCTTGGTAATGTAGTAACATTATTTTTATTAATAATAAGAAAAAAATGGTTTAATCCACTATTTATTGAATTATCAACATGTTAATAGCAAATGAAATATTATAAACAATCAAATCCTTTTTCCCTATAGTTACCTTGTAAATTGGTTTTCACATTAGTCCTTAATTATTTATTCAACTCATATATATTTATTTTCGTTTATGTTAACGTCTATACTTGAAATTTTAATTTTTAGTATACGTTATATCCTCATGAACGAACTATTGATCCAGAAACATCTTATAAAATAGTGGTTTGCACACGTTTTTTGTCTTGTTATTAATATGCATATTAGTTGGTACAATATTCTTAAAAAAATAACTGCTATCCAACGTTTCCTCTCATTTTTGAATCACATTTTTTTTAAAGTTCTAACGCAGTAATTTGTAAGCAAAAGGAGAAATTAAAAAAAACAGCATCATTTTTCGATTACACCTTAGATTAGCTTTAGTAAGAATATTATATGATATTCGTACAAGATTTTTATTTATTTTTATTTATTATTACAATTAAATCATCAAATCGCTATCGATAGACCGTCCTAGTGTGACATTGAAGTAGATACATTATAAGTTAGTTTTAAACATAGAGTAGCTTGTTGGTCATGACGCTCGACTAGTGTTCTGGTTGTCAGTAATTCGAGTCCAGTTGAGGACACTATCAAGTTAGTCCTATTTACATAGCACAAGCGCATAGTTTTGTTTTAAATTAAGAATATAGATGCGACACCTATTTCTTTATTGAAAGTTAATATTTCTTTAAGTTTTACTATATCTTTATTGAAAGTTAATATTTCTTTAAGTTTTACTATATAGTATTCAGTAATTTATTATTTTTTGTTAGTGTCTTTGTTATATATTTTTTAAGTGCGCTATGTTGAAAAATAATGTGCGCGCACATAAGTGAATGGCTTAGAAGAAAATTTAGTTCTATGTATTCATATTTGCAGTGGCTCACGTCTCACTGTCAGCTAGTGTTACGTACCTACTGTAAACGGTACTTAATGCGTGCTCCTGAACTATTAAAATGCATGTAAATAATATGAATAATTTCTGCGGATGACAAATTATGGTAATTGTATGTATAAACAGGTTCTATAATGAAAATAATTCTTGTAGCTGGTTTCTATGGTAGATAATTAAACTAAGGCCCGAATCGAAAGTCAATACTTAGATGGTTGAAAGGTTAAGGTACGCCTTAAAAATATTATTTTGTACTGAAAATTACTCTTTAAAGGCAAACCCTTAAACCTTTAAATGGCTGGCCGAACCATTGAATCGGGTTTATCAGCCACGATATTCTCTTTCTTCCAGCAATTTTTCTCTGCATTTCGAGGTGCAACATATTGTACTTCTCTGGATGTCTCATCACATGTCCGAGATGTTAAAGCCTTCGGATTATTATCATTGTGCTGATTGCAGGTATCTGTTTCTTTATTCTTCAGAACCATAACATCTTCATTCGAAACTATGTACCTACGTCTGGTTTATTTTGAGAATTTTTCTGTAAGTCCACACCTCGATTGCTTCAAGCCGCTTTGTTAGTCTTCGGTAAGCGTCGTTGTTTCCATTCCATACAATAATATTGAGAACAAGTAGCATCTGACTATTCGATGATTTGCCAGACAGGTTATAAAACAGTTTATGTACATAGATTTGTCAATTAAAGAGATTTCCCTTTATTTTTTTAACATATCTGTCAGACTTCATTATTGGTCGCCTTTTCCAATTTTTCTAGGTACAAGATGCACTGAAAGAATAGATAAATCACATTTCTTTGAAACGTTGCGTTATTGTATTTAGCCGTTTTCGACGCAAGCTAATAAATGAATAGATTTTAAAACGTTTTATTATTTTTATATAATTATATATACATCAAAGAAAATATAAATATCGTGTAAAAAATTATAAAATAATTAATATATTATCTCGAATCTGTAGAAGAATAAAACCGTATATAATGGAGAATTTTCCAGGGCGTTTTAAAATCGTTAGAAATTGGAAAGGTTTAGAAGTCAGACTATCATAGCCAAATTATCGCGAAATGACATTCCTGTATGGGCGACATAACCGCTATACTCAATAGTTAATCGTCTACTAGTTAATAAATTAAATGTTCCATGGATGAGTGATTAGGGAGAAATTAGTGTGAAATAATGAACAGTGATCTAGTAAATTCATGTTCATTGACTTTGGTGACAAATAAAAAGTTATTATTTTTCGTGTTTCATTTATCTCTCACCGCCGCCATCCAGTGACAATATTTTTGAAGAAAAAAATTATTTTTAATAGTAGAAAGCTACCTAGCTGTTTTAACCTAGATACCTATTTGTTATGGCGACTGTGCAATCATATGGTATCAATGTATTAGCCACAACCATTGCGTTAGGAATTGATATAACATTATTTTACATATTGTAGTCTAACTATGGACTACGTTCGTGCTGGGGTTAGCATATTTTATAGATATTTTATAATGAATATATTAATAAAAAGCAATTAACTATTTCTAACGTATTGTGAGGTAAAGTGAATTTATGAATTATTACGATGTGACTGAGGAAATGCGATACCAGTATTACAAATGTAAAAACTAATGGTTGCAGTATTATAATTATCATAAGTATATATATTTTTAAAATTTATTTTAGCACAAACATAAGCATAAAATGCCAGTAAATTTTATAAAATGGTTTGATTTTAAAAGATTTTTTTACATTTTTTATAGTTAGTAGAAAAGTAATGCCCTGACAAAATTCTAAATTTCTATTAAAATGTAATAACAAATAAAGGCTTTTCCAAAAATTAATTATTATCATAATTTCGACGCTAAGTGTGTTTTTTCAATACACCTCCGTACACAATAAATTAGACTGATTTATACATAACTAGACATTAAATAAAAAGCGCGTCCAAAAATCGCCCTCTCGTAACAAAGCTATTTCATCAATTTATTTGAGAGACAATACAATTCTTCCCAGTCCATTAGGTCGATCTTTATTATTTACTTACCTCGCATCATCATGACGTCCTCCAGCCGCAGCATGGCGGTGTGGCGCAGGAGGCCGGGCTGGATGGAGCAGACAATGGTGCGCAGGGGTAATGGTACCGTGTCGGATCTTTTGATTGATACAGATATCAGTTTACCTAAAGAGATTTTGATTCCATTGTGTTGGCGTAAGAAAAGACGTGTCTTCTGCCTATCACACTAATCGGTCACGGCTATTGCGCACAAAACATTCACAAAACGGGTTGGCGGAGTGTGCGCCGATATTGTTATTCATTTAATTAAATTACGCGTAAAAAATTATCAATCAAATTTGTAATGAACTTTGCAAACTTAATACCGGAGTTCATTTATTCAATGATGCCGTTTCGAAAAAAAATATTTTCTTTATCAGGGTATTAATCATAGACATACAATTATCAAAAACATGAAATTAATTGGTCCGCATTACATAAGTACTCTGAAATCGCCGATATGTGGAACAGAACACTAACGAAATTCACGTCCTCCGCGCCATACTGCCATTGCTGAAGGACATGATGATGATGCAAGGTAAGTAATTAATAAAGAACGCCCTAATGGACTGGAAACAATGATATTGTCTCTTAAACAACTTGATGAAATAGCTTTGCAATGAGAGGGGGATTTCTGAACAATTACTGGATTTTTTCCTTAGAGGATCGTAACTAATTAAAGTATATTGTCTCACAGAGAAGAAACTACTTATATGGGAAAGTAGGTGTGGAAGTCTTTAGGTGGGATGGCTAGCTTAAGCAATTATCTAACATGGTTCATACAATTGTTAAAAATAGATATCTCATTACCAGCGGCGACATCTATATATTGGTTCATGGGGAGGACGAATTTCAACCATAAATGGCGTCACCGTATTTCAAAGTGAAACATGGTATATCGTCGCTGTATATATAATAAAGCCAATGTGCCGTTTAATACATTCTCAGATGAATGAATCAATTTTTCATATAAATAATAGAGATATACTAAAAAAACATTTCCGTTCATCTGGAAAGTCTGCCTAGTAATTATTTAAAATATTTTTTATAAATCTAGTCTGTGCAATTATTTTTTAAAACAGTTTCGTTCGTTTATCTCAGAATATACTAAAACGGCACATAGGCTTAATTATATATACAGCGACGATATGAACAACATATAAACAACTTCCAAAAATTTTATACGAAAAATAAAGATTGGTGGTCAATCATGAGTGGAAACGTGAACGTTGCATTGTGTTAAGTGGAGTGTTTTAAAAATAAATTAGTGATTTATTTCTCCCTGGGGAACAACCGGGAGTGAGTGAAAGTTCTATAATACGTAGAACACGGGCATATAAAGTCTAGATGCATAACGGAGGTACTGGAAACGTGACTGAAGCCATCACTCCACTCCTGTTACCTCTCTCCAGAACTTATCCTATATTCTTTGTCATCGTCCTTCGAATGCTCTGGAACTTACATTGTTCCCAGGTGATGACGAGACAGCAATGTGAGCAGTTTAGATAGAGACAAGAAACCGCGGCAAGCGTTGAAATGCGCGTGAGTTGGCAGGGCCGCTTTACTATCAATTATGATAAAGTTTACTCTATGGTCATAAATCCCTCTACTTATTATACAAATATGTTTAAAAATAATTGTATACAAGATAATGATTGGTATGTAATTTACCTGTCATTCGATCGACGCAAAGGTCTAGTCCATAATCGGCTATGATTCACATCTTGTTGGGGCGGCACTTTGTTCCCTTGTTGGTGCAACAATCGGTGCCATATCTCCACCGGCCGGAGAAGTGAGTGGAGAGGGGGGGGGAGTTAGGAGTCGAGAAATGTGATGGACGTCAAAGGTGAAATTTGAAAAAATTACCAAGTAGGTAGGTAGGTACTCGTAGTATCTACCTATTTAAATAATTTATCTGATTTTAACTCACAAGTGCAACAGTGGAGACGTTCTTAAATTATAGTAACTGTAACCCGCCAAAAGTGACGGAATATTGGTTTGTGTCTTTGCTAAGGCCTGGAATATATGTATAGTATATTTTTGGTGGTACACGGAGAGGCAGCCTTAGCAACATGCGTGAAGCGGCCGGCTCGGGTTTAGTGGCCCGGGGATCAAGCCGCATCTTCGGCCGTTTAATTTGGTTTCTTTAGCCGTGAACGAAATTACGAACGTCACACGAAGTTACGGATGAAGAGACATACAGACAACGAAATTATTATATTCGATTATAAGTTTTTAGAATAAAACATATTATGAATGGCGAAAAATTTATGCATGAGAATGTGAAATAATTACAGTTAGTAAAATAAATTCGTCACGAAGGAAGTAAATGACCCTTGAGGGGTAAAATTGTTAGCAAGGAATATTTATTTAATAATATGTTCAAATTTGTTTAAATAAATCATTAGGATAGTGATGATATTTTTAAAAAAAATCAGGGATTTATAAATTGATTTGTAATGATTATTTTGGATTTGATTTTATGTGTACCTGCCGTATGAAATTATTTTCTATAATAATTTAAAATATTTTGATGCAGGCAAAACTTCTTTTATTGTCTGTTTTAAATGGTTTTTTAAAATTATTTTTACCTTTCTAATGTTCATTTATTTTAATTTTAAGTGCATGCTCCAGACATTTTAATTTGGACAGTTGACATAAACATTTATTTTGATTGAATTTAATTTACGTATTAACAACGTTTCAGAATATAACTCTTTAATTAAAATCAAATATAAAAAAGCTTTCAATTACTTTTTGAAAAAACAAAAAATCTTGCTGATGATTTGAGTAAGAATTGTAACAATGTGACAAATGTATTTTAGAGAAATTAAAAGTTGCTCTTTTTATTCAATTCAGATAGTATTTTTATTCATATTTTTTTATTTACCTTTACGAAAAAATTGCATTGGAAAAACACAGATACATACCTAAAAATTTATTGTAATACTTTTCTTTTGTTTTCTATTGATTGTGCTAATTTACCTGCAAAAGTTTCTAATTTGTTTAAAATCTTTAAAGTAAGCAAATAATGTTAAACAGGCATTTCACTAATGATCCAACGGATTAAGACCATTACTTCTTCTGGAAATATGTGGTGGGAAAATCCAGAGTATTTAGTGTTCATATCTGGGTATCAATGAATTTGTATTTAAATATGAATTAGGGGGCCGACTAATGAATGAATTTCGATATTGGGGTTAATTCTGGCCAAACTTTGTTTCATTTTTGTTTACATTTCTACCTGTTTTGCACCTGTTAGCGGTTTCATTTTATATTTACAGGTGCACCCTTCCTAATAGTCGGTGTATTTAAGGAACTAAATATTTAGCGGCTTATTAATGGTCAAATATGAAGATGTGTATGGAATTGTAATCCACGTCTTCATTCAAATATATGGGGTTAGCTGGATGAAATGGCGTATTTTTACAAGTCATTCCGTATGGTGTACAAAAGTTTTATAGCGTTGGTATGTTTTATGTTTTTTTATTCAGTTTATAACTTACAGACTAGATAATTGACCGAAAACACATCTCTGATCTAGTGCAAGCATTCAAGCCGCCGTAATCCAGTGGGCATGATTCTATTCTCTCATCCGGTGGGTTTTGGATTCGATTTCCGGCGAGGTCACCATACATTTAGGCGTGCGATTTTCTCAATCCTGGGTATTTTTGTAATGCGTTTCGCTACAGTAATAGGGCCTCATGGCCTATTATAACGTTAAAAATGAATCTTAATAATATTTAAAAAAATCATAAACGAAAGTATTCGTATCTACCAGCTCAATGATTCATGCATATCATATAATGTATCTATACTTGTAAAAAAATGAAATTAGATAAGTATTTATTCTGTTATATTAGGAAATTAATTATTAAACAAACGTTGTTTTTTTATATATTTCTTAGAAGTTATAATTAGCTACAGTTTATTGGAATTTACGGACTGCGCACCGCTGATCGGCAAACAGTAAGGAGACTCGATAAAAATATCAAACATAGGTATATACTTCCTTAGTACCGTAACATAAAACTATTATGGCTGTGATTAAATTAAAGCGATGATAATTGAGATAGCGATATAAAATCGGTGAATTTAATCAACAAAAGCTATTTGTGTTATAATGGACGCGAGTTAAAAGATTAAAAACATCTTGGCACTATATCTAACTTCATGTCGGACAGAATAGCCGGGTCGCTTCCACGGCAATGTGTTCCGAAAGTAACGCGACGGAATTAATCTACGTAGGTAACTTACAGGGGGTTAAAAAAATATATAAATTGTAAATTTTGTATATATTTTTTTAATATACATACCACAATTATATTTAATAAACCACAATTATTATCAACGTCAAATGATTTCACTTAATCATTGGCATAACTGATGCACAATAAGTGGGCCATAAATTAATATGCAGAAAATCAACTGTCGAGTGGTTCGTGAACTTAATTCGATGTTAAAAATCAATGCGGTTTATCCTGAATATCTCCCATGGACAATCCTTTTGCATCCTCCCTGGTCTCCTGCTTCATGAAAGGTAAATGCGTTAAGTGATCACACGTGTACTATGTTCAAGCACCTATATTTCATTTTATTTTATAACCCTTCAAAATTTATGTTAATTTTTTTTAACTTTAAATTTACCTTAACTTTTAATAAATCATTCGACTTTGAATGACAATAAATTTAGGAAGAATACCTATATACTTTTTTTAGCAAAATCAAGTACCTACCAATTTTTTTTAAAATATATAAAATTGACAATAAACCTACATTTTTAGGTAAATATTAATATTTTAAATCATTTTCAGTTTATTTCGATAATATAAATTGATATATACTCATCATGGAATTTATTTTCAAAATAAACGAATATTTTTTTGTTAATGTTTGTATTGCCATGAAACCGGATTAATTTTTTTTTCAAAATAATTTCTACATCCTTTATGATAGAAATATCACACAACCCGCACTTCAGGAACATCTTGTATTGTAGCCAAATGGAGCTAATGGACCTATTCAATTTATTTACCCACGAACCTGTCAGAGTTTCAATACAAAACTACTTAAGGCATTTAAATGTTACATTGTCGAGTTTCCCGCTTGCCCGACCGAGGAGTCTCCGCGCAAAGGGGTGGGAAAGGAAGGGTTGGTCTACCTCGATTCGAGTCCACCCGCGCGTGTGACGCGTGTTTTAAAAGATTTTTCAGGTTAAGAATTGATTATTTTCGCAACAAAGAGCTTCGGCTAATCTGCAGATGTAATCTGATACAATTTTTGAGATCTTAAGATATCAAATATTTTAGCTACCTTTTTAATGGTCGTAAAAAAAAGTCTAATATTTTTTATGCTCTTTCTAATACACATTATAATGAATTTAAAATGTAGTATAGAAATATAATTATATATAACTTCTTCAATAACAGTAAAATAACTTTACGGTAACTTTATTAATTTTTATATAAAGAAATGACTTTGGGTAAAATTAAGATGGGAATTTTAGTTCAATCAACTGAACTTCGTTCACCGAGTCGTTCAGTCGAGTTATCGATTCACTATGAATCGTTCAGTAGTTCATTTGAATGTTTGTTTTCCACCAAAAAATTTTCGAAACCATGGGGGGGGTGCTTTCTTAAATTTGTAGGTACTTTGAATTTTTTGTCTTTTTAATTTTTCATAATTTTATATAAATATGCAATATTTAAAATTTTGTAATAAGAATCGCCTTATATTTTTATTATTATATTAATCTATTTCTTATCTTGCATATCATATTCATATTTAATCTATGTAGGTATATTGCTCTCAACTACTGAAATTAACGAAATTTTGTCCAATTGGACCAAAATGCAGAGATCGGTAAGAATTGGGCCCCTAAAATTGTCGTAGTTAATAAAATCAAAATATAGATTCATTCAATGATTATCGGAAGTTTCTTTACTGAATCGTTGGAAAAGGGACAAAGAATATACCGATCATCAATATTAGAGAGTTACCTGACGTTTTAATGGAAGGTGACTATTTTTCTAAACAATTACTATCCTATTCTTTAGTTTACCCATCGTCGATACTCAATAAGTAAATATTTGGTTAAATTTTGTGTCGAAAGTGGATTCTATATTTTAGTTAATTCCCGGGAAAAAAGGGATTCTATATTTTTCCAATATTTTCGTCTTCCGAATCGCCTGTCTTTTATGAACATAAAATATTAAAATTATTTAGATACAAATACAGAAAATTCCCTACTACCTGTAATACCAATAGGTATATTTATATTTTTCATAACATTAGAGCCCACATTGAATACTAGTAAAAATATCAAAGTCACATTTTATCACGATCTCATATTAATCTATTCTGTATATATTAGTTCATGGTATTATTGAATATTTTGTAAATGGCTCAATATTTCAATGGAGTGGCTAACCTTAATCTAAGGTTAAATTTAGGGACTCCATTTCGGAGCTAAGATTAACCAATATTGGAAACGGTTTTAGGAATTCGAATATTTCAGGGTTATTTTAAACTAAACAGAATTCGAGGAAGTGCGCAGGATGTTTGGTGTTTATGTCTGGTTTTACCGCAGGTTTACAACCTGCTCTATGGCTTAAGTATAGGTCAATACTATTTCATTCATGGATACCGCTAGGGGTTAAGCTGAAATTAGAAATTATGTAAAATACCCTGAATGAAAGTTTATACCATGGGTTAGTTGATCATTCATAAAATTACATGGAATGTGCTTTTTACGATAATGTCGGGATTTTCTCACTGTTTACTCTCAATAAAATCTTATTACCAATATTTTAATGATTTTTAAATGATACACAAATATAATACATAAAACAAATACCCAAAATCGATTACAATTATAATAACCAATTAGTTATTAAATGGTATTTCACATTAACTATTTTACACGTAAAATCCATATACAAGTTGATAATTCGAGGAATTTTATTAACATATAATATATAACCAGCCCTGTGTACAGCGCAGTCCGGAATTTATATAACCTAATATAATTAAAAAAATAGCGGGTTTTGTATAAGGAAAAAGCGTATTTCTTTTTATTTTGGGCAGGCTCTAGAAAGTAACTGAAAGTAAAATTTGGTTATCATATTTCCCACAGGGTCTGAGAGTGCAACTGAACAAAATTTGGATAGCTTTAAATATAGTAGGTACATATTTATTTCCGGGGAGGAAGTAAGGAGGGTGAAAGGAGAAGGAATGGTGGAAGAGGGCCTATATTTTGCGCTGGGTCCTGAAGAGATGAAAAGAAAAATCTATAACAGATGGTATTTTCACTACAATAGTCATACAATAACATGTATGTCGAATGTAGGGTCATATATATATCTAAAAGCTGGAAAGCAATTTTTCGGTAAAATCCTGTTGTTTTATAATTGTAATGTAACGATCTTTATTGTTTTAACAATAATTCTCCGTAGTTTAACACCAAAATCCCAAATAAAGAAAATAAATATACAGTAATCATTCAATTTGATTTATATTACAAATATAATAAAAACAAGAAGAAAAAAATAGATTTTTTAATTTTTTATTATGACTTATTATATAACCCTATTTTTGTAGGGTTGTAGAAATATTATAAATAAGCCCCATACACAATAACTATACACAATACTTTTAACAATTTTAAATTATAGACAAGCACATCAAATTCTTGAACAATCATGACTTACGGACTATCTTCTCTCCGTCACAAGTTTTTTCAGTTTCTTATTGAAAATTTCTACATTATTTGTCTTCTTCGTGTTACCAGGATGTCCGTTATCCATTATTTAATTCACCTATTTGTTCTCGGTATATCAGTTCATACATGAGTGTGTCACTATTCTGATACAAAGTGATGTTGATTGTTTTAATAATTTACTAGTTAATTTACCCGTCAAAAATGACATACTTTTTTTATTATATATTTCAGCCGCCGCGAAATAACATTGTTCATATCTTCCTTTATACATCTGTTCATTAAATCACATAAGACTGCATATTAATAGCAAGTTTCTCATTATTTAATTAGAAATTCCCAGAAAACTCCAGGGAAATACATTTTACGTTGCTTACCCGACTCACGCATTCACACAGTGCCAATCGACCAGTGATAGCAAAACGTTGTGTTGCGCTGCGTGTCTGTATTAAAATATATTTTTAGCTTCTTTAAGTATTATTCTCGTAATGTCCTGTGTTCTTCAAAAATAGGTGAATTGCATTTAACGCAACGTATTGACGGAGAGCTCATAAACAGTATAAGTCATATTTTCAACAACGTTATCTAGTTTGTTTTCTGTTCTTGTTATAATTTTTCTACTTGGTTTGCGTAAGAATAAATAATTTTTCATTGTTTTTATTAATAAGGGTTTACAAATATTACACACAAATAATACAGGATTTCAGTTTGATTAATTAAAAAAAATTGAAAAGAAAAAAATGGTGATAGTAAATTGAGTATTATAATAACATGGCACTTTAAGCATTTCATCATTTAAATGATTTGTTTTCACATTAGTACATAATTATTTATTCACCTCCTTTTTATTGATGTGTATCATTTTTCCTCTCCCTTTTCTGCAATCTGTGGCAGTGATTTTGTGAAAAAGGACGGACAGGAAATAAGACGCCGGGGAAGCGCGTCCTTTATAAACTAATCAATATCCAGCAAGTGCCATCACAGCGAAGACGTACACTTCCAACAGCCAGCTCTTCTGATTTTGTATGTAGGTATATTACGTGGCCGGTGTCAAGAGTATAGATGTTGTAACTTTGATATATTTTGGCTTATATCATCGAAAGTATCCAATAAATACTTATTTTTTTTACATTAAGGTAAACAATAACTACCCTTAATGATTTACATTCTCAAATATTATGTAATTTATGTGATTATTTTTAAATATTTATTCAAAGTTTTCATACAACATGTATGACGGCAACTACTGCCATCTATGAAAATAAATAAAAACATATAATATACCAAACAAATTTCTAAAGAAAATGCGTATGTAGATATACGGTACCTACCTAGTGCGGCAAAATTCAATAATAAATATATAAATGTACATACATTTTCTTACTCGTAAGATATTAAAATAAAAATAATAAAATATAAAATTTTGTTAAAATGCTTTACTTGCATTTAAACAAATGCTCAACAATAAATAAATGCACATACATTGTCTTTAGTAATTAATCAATATATAGGTATTAGCTTTTTTTAATTTTGATGTTAATTTCTGTTGTTGCTCTATTGATATTTTTAATTGTGAGATGTCAAATGTTACACATCATATGCGACTACTGTAAGTCTCACTCGTTTTTTTTTAATTTTATTAATGTCTTTACTTTGGTTTCTCAATTTTTAGTACCTACACCAAGTTTCCTGATGAAGGGACCATTGGCCCCAAAACAAGTTGGTAGGTATTTTCAACAAATTAGTAGTGTAAAAAAATATTTATTTTTAATTATATTAATAATGTCACCACAAAATTATTGTGCATTTATTGAGGAAAATAGTCTTTTTGTTACAATATTTCCATGCCTTGCCTATAATTTTGTTAGCATGTTTCACACGTTTTTAATATTTCAACTTCGCCATTTTTTCTTTTTTTTGGCCTAACAATATATTTTCAACGTTAGATTCTTAGTTCAAATGGAAAATCTTTATACTTTTAGTACATTATAAACGCTAAAAATACTTTTTTTACGTAATAAAGTATTCCTCACATTTTGACAACCTGTCTATTTTGACTGTACTAATCAGAATAACGGAAGAAGTCGTTTAGGTAGGTATAGCGAAAATGAGGTGATTATGGCTGAATTTGGCAAAAAAATTTGAATTGGCTCTTCTGTAAAATTACCACATCCTAACACAGAATATTTTACCAGCAGAACACACAAATTATAATTATAATAATTTTTTTAAATTATAAACCACAAATTCACAAATAAATAGTGATTTCAAAATAATTTAAACTTAAAAATTGTTGAAATGTATTTAATTTCTATTTAAAATTGAATATTGTAACGATATGGTAAGCAGCAGGAATTGCGCACTCTCCGAATCCCTTGTATTGTCATTTTGAAATAACCGATAGCAATCTAGGATTATCACAAAATTCGTGAGACGCCTGGAACAGCATTGAATCGACCGAAACCTCTTCCTGAACACTAGAAAGGAAAACAACATTCTCGAGAATTCGAAAGACCAGCGTATCGCGTATATAAAGTAGCATCGCACTGCGCAATTAAATTGGTTTTGACATTTCTATCAGTGCGAAATAAGCCGCGGATGGCAGTCGGTGTGGCCACTCGTAAATAATCAGAGCGACAGAAATTAAGCGTAATAATAAGTGAGCGATTAAATAAATGCGACAACTACGGGTGAGAATTTGATGTAATGTTCTAGCGAGTGTTAAATAAAGTGTTTCTAGCGATAATAAAGTGTTGGTAGACGAGTGATAAATTGCGAAATAGTGTGATTTCAAGAATAGTATTGATTGATTGGTGTTAAGTTTACTTGTTACTTTGTCCATTGAATAATAATAAATTAATAAATTGCTAATTAATTTCCAGTGTTTTCATTTTCCCTCCAAAGCCACGAACCATGACAATATTATTATTTTATATGGTTAGAGAGATATCAGAACGAACGAGATGATGAGACAAGAGACACCAGCTCCCGACTATCGCCAGGCTGAATTGGGACTGTGCCGGTCATGCAACGAGGGTCAGGGGGCGAAATGGACTTGGAAGACGCTGCAGTAGCGTCCATGGCTTAGCACAGAGGTCCACAAATACGTTAGGCTAATGTTATGAATAGAATCGATGAGAAACATTCGCTAAAAGGTAACAAAATGGTAGATGAAGGAGAAGAATTTAATACTTGTAAGTAATTTTAAAATCTTGCACACCCTTCTGAATTTTGGATCTCAACCAGTTAAATTGATTATCCCCTTAAAGTAGACTCCTAAGTGCTAGGTCTTCTCCCCTCAGTGCATCGATACAAAAGATTTAAACCCAAACCTCTCCGTACACGCCGCAGATTTTATCAGACTCCTGCAGTATGTCATTGATGTTTGATACTTGAATCTCAGATTCATCCAACCTCCAAGGACGCCAAAGGTAAAAAAATAGATACAGTATATTTCATTAAAAATGCTGTTTATTCGCAATCTCACACAGTAATAAATAATAGTAATTATATACTAATGTGTACTTTGTTGTAATAAAAATACATTTATCTAAAAACTCCTAAAATATATTTTTACTAATCAAGATATATTATAGAGAATATGTTGCATAGTTATATGGGAAAGTAGATATGGATGTCTATTTTGGGTGTTTATAAATCTCATTACTTATCGTACGGCTGGCTTAAGTGATCACTTTATACAATGTACCGTTCACCAATTCCACCGATGATTGACTAGATATCACATCTATCATAATTTTGAAAGTAGTATATATGTGTAACAATTGTAGAACTCTTTCAATATTTGACGTGTATTTGCTACCGCCATTTGTGACTAAAATCTGTCTGACATGTATAGATGTCGCCGTTACTAATGAGATATCAATTTTTGACTAGAATTTTTTGAAGCAGCATTTTTTTAACGCTTCAACAGGCCAAGAGGCTCAAATACAGGAGCGAAATACAACATAAAACACCAGGCTCCCATATATATGGGAGAACCGAACCCGGAACCCTCAGTGTGAAATGCCAGTGTCATAGCCACTGGGCTACGAGGGCCGCCTTATATTTATATAGCTGTATATATATATATATATATATATATATATCTATAGATATAGCTGTAACCCGTAAATAAGTAGCTTGTTGGTCTTGAGGTTAGGACTTTCGCCTCGTGATCCAAAGGTCGCGGGTTCGAATTTCACTCCAGACCAGCAAGTTAGTCCTATTTTCATAGCACAAGCGTTCAGCTTAGTTTTAAAATAGTAAGGATATTGATGTGACATGAATTCTGTGTTCGCATCTCTATCTAAAAAAAACGATCAAATATGACGGTACTTTTACATGCCGGTTCCTAAAGAATAAGTATTTACTTATTAATTGCCGAGACACATGAAAAAGTACGACTTTTATCGAAATATTTGAATATTTTTTAAATATATTTTCCCTGCCGGCGATTTTTCCTTTTCGGCGATTGGGCGAAACATGAAATGGTTCGCGTCTTCGCTATGTCTTGTATATACTGTATTTTTGACAGGTAATGCAGGCTCAGCGATGGTAATATCGCTATCGTTGCCGCCTTCGGGTTTGCTGGCCCGGGGTTCAAACCTCATCTCCGGCCGTTTAATTTCGTTTTTTAGCCGTGAATTCGAACGAAATTACGGACGTTTACGGGGACAAACAGACAGACATACAGACGGACAGACAACGAAATTATTGTGTTTGATAACATTCATCCGAATTATTAACATGTACACTAGAATATACCTGAAAATTATTTAAATTTGTAACTTCTTCTTATACCAGCTTTTTATACATTGCTGTAAATTCTATTTGTTTTTAAATATTTTGGCCAGAAACTCGTGAAACTGGTGCGGCCCTTACAAAGGACACACCTTAGAGTATATACAATCAACAGTTTGTATATACTCTAAGGGACACACGGAGACAAAATAATGCCGTCCCACTACATTCCACTCCATCCAGCTCCATTGTGGACCAGTCAAAGCAGATGAACTCACGACGCGCGTTGTGCCTGAAAGGGTTACTTTTTCTCTATACCTACTCGTGATGAGTGAATTAGTAAAGAAAATTATCCAATATAAAGTTAAAAGGTTATTTTACACTGTTAGATATAACAGAATGCAAAACTTTTGAAACAGGTGGCAATATGAAAAAATACTAAAACTAATATTTAATTAATTATAAAATAACAAATTAATATGGATTGAGGAGACCTGAATATTAAGTTCCCATGCTCTTGAACAAACTACAAAGTACCTTCCCTATAGATAGGTCTAAAGGCTTCAAAATCAGTGGCAGAACTCAGAAAGTGGTCGATATTAAACGATATCACCAATGAATTCGAGTGATGTGTAGCATTACTGTGATGATCATGACTTAATAGTTTGCTATGTTTACATTAGCTTATTTATGTATTATACATTTAAATAAATGTGCTGAGAATGATATCGAAAGGAGAGTAACTGCGGGAAACAAAGTTAATGGTGGCACTAAATGCAATTATGGCCAATAAGAATCTGTCAAAAGAAGCAAGACTAGCGGTACATAATGGCGTTCTAGTGCCAACCCTTATGTACGGAAGTGAAGCCTGGAATTGGCAAAAGAGGAATGAAAGTAGACTGAATGCGGTGGAAATGCGGTCACTAAGACGCTTGTGTGGAAAATCTTTGGTCGATAGAGTGAGGAATGAACAAATTAGAAGTGAATGCAATGCTGGCTGTAGTGTGGTAGATAGAATAAAGAAAGGAGTGCTGAGATGGTTTGGTCATGTGGAACGTATGAACGAGGAAAGGATGGTTAAGAAAATATATGAGGCGAATGTTGAAGGCAACAGGAATAGAGGGCGTCCGCGAAAGACCTGGCACGATCAGGTACTACAAGTATTTGAGGATGGCCCTGTTAAAAGCCGCAACAATCGTAGAACGTACATGAGAAGATGTATGAATGTGGCCGAAGCAAAAGTGGTGTGCCAGGATAGAAGAGTGTGGCGTTCAATCCTCTCTGCCTACCCCTGCAGGGAAACGGCGTGATGGTTAGTTAGTAAATAAATGTGCTTAAAATTGTTTTTCTTCTTCTGGTTATACAATGAATGAAATGTAGTAACATTGTAACATTATTTGTGAAAATGAACCTGCAGACAAACATCTTTTAATACGTTTTATGGGTCTAGTGATAATAAAAAAAGTAAAAAAAATAAATACATAATAATAAAAATAAATAAAATAATTGAAAAGTATGGTACATTTGTTAGAAAAGAATCGAAATTAAATATGAATCCGTTATATGACATCATAAAAACATAAAATGAATAATATTTTTAGAGGTATATATTTTATTTACATTTATTTAAAAATGTAGCCCCAAATAATTTTTTTTACGAAAATGGTACTGTGTTAATAATTAATTATTGTTGTTATTGTGTTGTTTATGCTGATTATAAATGTATATTTTTATATTTGATACCACGAGACCTATTTACTAAAGCAAAACATATCACTAAGTTTCCCTGGCTTAAGAAAATCACATGGATTTATTGCAGCGGTGTACAGTCAAGTTAAACACATATATACAAATAAGAAAATGTTGATAGATGTGTCAGTCTATCATGGGTGGAATTGCTGAACGTCATATTGTGTAAAGTGATCACTTAAGCCAGCCATACGATAGATTGTGAGCACCCAAAAAGACTTCCATACCTACTTTCCCATATAAAAAATAGTTTCGTCTCTAAGAGACGTCTAGAATATAACATGATTAATATCCCTTAGGATAAAATTCAGTATTATGATCTTGAAAAATTTGAACATACTCAAAATATTCTAAACGTAAATATTTGTTATACACCATACATGGATTGTAATGTCGGATCGCCACGATGTTACAATCAGGAGTTTTGTCTTAAATATTAATATTTGATGAATTTTATATAAAATAAGAAATTATTTAAAAAAAAAAAAATTTAAAAGTTGGTAGAATTAGAAATCAGTTTGTCTCACTACTGATTTCTTCATCAGAAAAGTTCAAATATTAAATTAAAGCCAATATTTTCGACACAATGATAGAAATATTGGCATTTGTCAGATGTCTTGACGTGTCTCTATTTTTGAGTATTGGCGTGACAATCGCCAAATAACAATCTTGTTATTTTCAAAATAGGTCGATTATATTATAATGTAAACACGCTGTGAGGTGCCTGCTGTATAAACGTACCGACACTAGATAACAATGCTATTTACCAACACATCTTTATTCATCAGTCTTAATATTAAATTTGAAAACAGAACGTGTCACTACATCCGTTTTGCAACGATCGATAATTGAGACCGGCAGGATATCAAATATATGGTCTATTCATATTCCTAACACCTCTAATTCAATTACGTCAATATTTATAACAACACAATTTTTGTAACATCATTGTGTTATTGTTTTCAAATTATGATAATTACAGGTTCGATTAGGAGGGAATATGTTAATTAACACTTGTGTTAGTTAGTCCTGTTGGTTGCGATTTGTAAAGATAGGAAGTCTCGCTTCCTTCTTATTACAATATGCCATTAATAGGACGACATTTTTTATAAATTATGTTAAGTTGGATATAGATTTTTATGATTATGTACAACGCGGGACTTTTGAAAATATACACTATTTATATGTTGTTCAATATCATGGAAAAAACTTTTTTTGAATTTTCAAAATCATTCAAGACGTTGTTAAGTGTCGTAGCTATGGAAGGAATAAATTATTTCGTTTTAAGTGACTGTGTAGTTAATTACACTGTTTTACAATATATTACTCGTAAATAAAAACTTTGTTATCGCTGGGTAACACGTATTTAACATTCACTAGAAGATTCCATTCAGTTTTCGTTCACCTGTCCGCGGGAATAATGATGAGTTAGTAGATAGTTCTCAACAATAGAATTTTTGGGTGATTTCTTGTTCCAAATTGTATTCAACTTTGATATCAAATTTTGTTATTCTCTAACACTAGTTTCACAGTCTTCCTCGTATACAGGACCCGAGAAAAAAGTCATTCAGGATCTCCAAGCCACTTGGTTCTATTTACATATCTTAGATTTCATACGCCTACTTTTTTCCACGACTCTATAGAGTAGTTCGATCATTTCTTCTTCTCTCTTGCGTGCCCTTACCAAGAAGATAATTAAATAAAGATAGCTTCCAAAAAAAATCACTTGTGTTCGAGACGATTAACATGTTCTTTGACTACGTGTCAAAATGATTTCTCTTGATTTGTGCGGCGTATCTCAATCCTCGAGCAGGGGTCTAGGATAGAAATCAATTTGCCATCCCCTAATTAGTCGTGCATATCAGGTTATCTATGGAGACCGCCTCTTCGTCAAACTTGATTCGTCATTGGCCTTCATCAAAATTATACCCCATCTACAGTACATTCAAAATAAAGGATTCTCTATGCATTATTGATATTATACTAACTTAAATTAACAATATCTATTTTCAAAAAAAAAAAAAATTAAGACCTATTTTACTTATTTGTCAATAAAATTAAGTGGTTATTATTTAATACTAGCTGTAACCCGTCAAAAACGATGGTACCTTAATTCTTAAAACATGTCTTAAGAATTAAGAAGAAAAAAAAGGAAAAAAAAATTAAAAAATTAAAAAATAAATAAAAAAGAAGGAAAAAAGAAAAAGTAAGATTATAAAGATATTTTTACTATAAAGATTATTTTTTTACTGTAAATAAGTTACGGTCGTTACACGAAGTTACGACAGACTGACAGACTGACAGACTGACAGACTGACAGACTGACAGACTGACAGACTGACAGACTGACAGACTGACAGACTGACAGACTGACAGACTGACAGACTGACGGACTGACAGACTGACGGACTGACGGACTGACGGACTGACGGACTGACAGACTGACGGACTGACAGACTGACAGACTGACAGACTGACGGACTGACAGACTGACAGACTGACAGACTGACAGACTGACGGACTGACGGACTGACGGACTGACAGACTGACAGACTGACAGACTGACAGACTGACAGACTGACAGACTGACAGACTGACAGACTGACAGACTGACAGACTGACAGACTGACAGACTGAGAGACTGACAGACTGACAGACTGATAGACTGACAGACTGACAGACTGACAGACTGACAGACTGACAGACTGACAGACTGACAGACGGACAGACGGACAGACTGACAGACTGACAGACTGACAGACTGACAGACGGACAGACTGACAGACTGACAGACGGACGGACGGACGGACAGACAACGAAATTATTAGAATTGGGATTAGAATTAAAAAGAATTAATAAAAAGTAGAACTAAATAAAAATATACAATAATGTATAGCAATGTTTTTATTTTATTATTTATTTTAGTATTTAATAGTCACAGGTAAGATTTATATGTAAATTTAATTAAGGCAGGTAAATATATTTGTTGTTTTCATTTGAAATTGTAGATCCAGATATTACTTTTCTTCTTTCTGCGCCTTGTCTAAAAGTATTTATTTTAACAAAACAAATTAAAAAATTAGGATTTATAGTTCGTTTTTCATTGGTATGTACCTAAATTACCATTCGGCAACTATGAATAAAATCGCATCTAAAATCTGCTTCTGTGCAGTTATATATCCAAAGATGGAGTTAAAAGATATTTCAAGCCGTTGTGTATTCGTTGTAATTAATCATGTTGATTATTTGCGTAATTCATATTAATTTATTATTAATTACAATTAACCTCTATTTTATTATAAACATAAAATATTAGACGCCAATTTCTTGTCTAATTTATAACTTAAAAGTTTTTAAAAATTAATTGCGCGCAATTTTTATGATGATTTGCGGGACTTAAAAACGTTTGTAATATTACGCAATTGAACACGGGTCTTCAAGACTTTAGCAGTTTACTTATCCACTTGTTTAATGATATTGCAAACAAGTATATTTTTCAGGTACACTTGTACACCTGTCATAATATAAACATTTTATATAAAAATATCGGTATATGGGTAATGCTAACACCACGTATGCGCAAGAGGATATAAATAGTATATCAATATATTGTTTCAATACGTGTAGCCATCAAAAACAAGTTACCAATATGTATAATCAATATCAATTTGAATCAGCACGTGTGCGTACGATTTTGTTAATATATAAACGTGTTAAAAATATTTTTTAAAAATCTATTAGTTTTGTCTTCATTTAACTGAAATATCTTTATATTCTAAGAATAATTTGAGTCATCACTCATTCAAAAATTCCAATATGTGAATTCTTAAACAAATGTCTTTATTCATTTGCGTTTTTCTCGAAACTCAAAAATTGTCAAGTCGTTCTTGTTAAAATTTTGCATAAATCTTACTTTTAACATTATATACGATGTAGTGTACGATTTTTGATAAGATTATGAATTTTGAACATCGATTTGTTTAGGAAAATAATGAAAATTATTTTCAAACTGACATCATTTGCATAAAAAAAAATTTTCTTTACGCCATATCATAGACATTACGTCGTTTAACAAGAAAAATAATGAACGTTTTAATTTCATAAAACTGAACTAGAGCGTCGAGGCAACAGGGCGATAGAGTTTATGAACGAATGGTGCGATAGGAATAAATTGGCTCTTGGGCCTCACAAGACGGCGGCAATGATGATGCGGGATCGCTTGCAAAGGAACCCGATTGTCAAGGTGAAAGGCACAAATGTGAAATTTGGAACAGTTGTGAAATATCTGGGAGTATAGATGGACACATCGGTTTCCTGTCTTGCACATGCGAAAGCGATCTCGGAGAGGGCTGCCAGTTTCTTCATGTCGGTGAAACGTGTCAGCGTGCGCCTCATCTACCGTGCGACTTACGTGAGTTAAATCACGTACGCCGCCGGTGCCTGGGCTCACCGCCTGGGGACCGTGGTGGTCTCATCAGCTTTAAATAGAGGCCAGCGGACTCCGCTGCTGGCCCTTACGGGGGCCTACTTCAGCCTGATCTTCAGGTGATCGAAACCAATGCTCGCAGCTCTCTGAGGAAGGGGCTGGAGATCACTGTTTTTGAGGTGAACTTCAGTCCTTCGGATACCAGTTACCAGGAGTTATGTGATAGAATAAGAACTGTGATTATGGAAAAATGGCAAGAAAGATGGGACACGGCGCCACTGGGGAGGTGGACATACTCCTTCCTCCCCAGTCGCCGTGAGAGAAAAAGGCAGGGGAGGTCCTCCGGTGCTTGATCACCACGCGATGCAGCTGGTGTCGGGACAAGACGAGTTTCGGAGCAAATTACATAGTCTGGGGCTCGCCGCGACACCCTGGTGCACTTGCACTCGTGCGGCTCAGACGCCGGAGCACATCCCGTGGACTTGTGAGTTTATGAAAGATGCGCGAGAGGTTATGGTTGCAGGGCTGGAGGGGGTGAGGCACGGCTCCGCACGGAACTGTGACCTCATCAAGAATGAGAGAAACCTCGGACTCTTCCGTGAGTTCGCCAGGACGTGGGTACTATCTCCGTAGACTGTGGACCCGTGGTGCTCGGACTTGAACTCCGCCTTTAAGTGTGATCCTTGCCTTGTCCTTCCCTATTAGGGAGTGTGTCCTTTCCCCAGACGTCCCCTCACTGTCCTCCTTCCCACCCGAATTCTATATTTACTCTTTTACCATGATCTATTGTTATATTTTAAATGAATTTTCTATTTCTATGTTTGCTTTATGTTATCTTACTGATTTATTTTTACCTGTATTTTATGCTTTTTTTTGATAATTTACAATAAAGTGTTATATGAAGGAGATACCGTGAATGGACTATTGCAGGTCTCTTCGGATCGCAGTCGCCCTTTACACGACGTGACATGGAGATGGCCTTTAGAGTAAAAAATTGACAACCTGGTGACATATGAGTAGGACCGATATAGGAGCTTTCGTTCATAAAACGGTCCTGGGAATGCGGTGGGTGTCCATTCACTGTATGTTCTATTATCGTATTCTTTCAAACATTAGAAAGGACTATACTAAAATATCTATGGTCCTTCCTCAAGACGGTGAAAATATTCTTTGTATTCCGCGAACTACATATACCATTGTAACCTGTACTTGAAATAAACTCGACATTTAACCAACTGTATTTTATGGTCACCTGTATATCCATTCGCATCTATATGTTGTCGCACACATCTACCTACGCAACAACATATAAAATGTGCCACGAGATCAAGCTTCTACAGAAGGGCATTTATCTCCCCATAAACACGCAACCTTAATTTCATTTACATGTATACATTCAGCAAATCGCGAAATTCATACTACGAGGAAATTAAACATCTCCCAAATGTACATGAATTTCGCCGCTGGTAATCCAAATCCGCAAATTCACTCAGAGGATCGGAGAAGTGTGACATATAAACTTACATAGAACACCGTATTTCTGAAATGTTTACATGTTTACGCACATGTAAACATTTCAAAAATATCAGTACCCTCAAGACACTTTATTTCTCATACGTTCGTAGTGTTTTAGAATATGCATCTCAGGTGTGGAATCCAGGTTATGCAGTACACGAAAATAGAATTGAAAGCGTCCAAAACAGATTCCTAAGGTACCTAGACCTCCGTTCATTTAGATCTCATTTAAGCAATGAAGACTCTGCGAAGTTTTTTAACATGCAGGCCCTAACTCGTCGAAGAAACATAGCTGACGCGGTGATGCTATTCAAAATAATACACAATCTAGTTGATAGTCCGGAACTTCTTCAACGAATATCTTACTACATCCCAACTCGCAATAACAGACATTCACCTACTTTTCATCTCCCCTTTTGTAAGACCAACTCAAAACAAAACTCCTTTATGTACAGATTCACAAATTCATTTAACACAAACTATCACCACATTGACATTTTCAACTTAACAATAAGAAACATAAAACAAACAATATATACACTACCGCACCCAAACTAATTCGTACATTATATCTTCCCTTCTACTCACGTCCCACATTCCCGTCCACCCTCTCCACTCGCTATTAAAGTATGTTAAAGTAAATTATTATATTCAGTGGAAAATTTGTAATTGGCATAATTAAAAAAAAGATTATTTAATATTTTTAAGATTGTTGTTTTGCTGTTAATTTTCCCCAAAATAAAATAAATACCTTTTCGGTTTGGTCCAACCCCAGCGGCGCATTAGTATCGAGATGTGTTAGCGTTTATCGTATACCTGGTAATCAAAATATAATATGACTGAGTGGTCTATTATTTATTTTCCCACAGGGTAATCAATCGTGTCATCTCGGGCCCAGAGCACGGGGCATCCCCTCGCTGCCCGAACCTCAAATGACCATCGTTGATATCCAAATACCATTGCCGGAAAATATTTTAAATGCGTCGCGATTTTCAAATAATTAAAATGAGGCAGACATCTTTAAATTACAAAATATCTGCTATACTGTGTGATTCGTGAGGTATGGGGGTAAATTGACAGGAATAAGGATGGAAGACGGACGAGGTAAATGGGAATGATTCTAAATGGACTGTATACGAAATGGAAAAGGAAGCTCGACTCACCTGTCCTATCTTCTTTTTCTTCCATTTATTCAGAAACGGTTATTGAAATCTACACCGACTTTCACAAACACCTACACACCCAGTGGCACCGGGGACTGATGACCAGGCCCAGTTAGAAGTACCTACATAATTATATTTCTCGAACTTTCGACAATCTTTTCGGGGTCTAATCTACCAAAATTAGATCAATGTTAAATTATGACACTCTCCATGGTATCCTATTGCTTCGGACATATTATTCATATTTAAAATTACTTGGTATTCAAATATGTTATTTGTCAATCTTGCATCATTATTAACGTTATTTTTGTGCGAAGACTTTTTATTGACGTATTTCATTATAAATCCTTTCTTTCAAGAGTCTATTTATTTTTGGTCTTTTTTATATATGAATGATTAAAGAGAAAATAGACCCTCTAGGCATGTCGGTACTGACATTGAGATCACGCGATCGTAAATAACTCTGATTGGCTAAATTTTGACTCTGGGTTGGATTTTACATAGCCAGCATAATGAAAAATACATTTTTTTTAAAATATTTTTTTGTGTTTTTGTAATTGTTTCACATTCATACATAGATGGCATCTTAAATTCGACTGAAAATGCACTTGTCCATATGCCTTCTAAGCCTAATTGAAGAAAGTGTTTGAAAGGCACCGCTTTCTACCCCTTCGTAGCTACCCCATGCTTTCATAATTATTCTGGGTCGCTAAGCTGCGTTGATTTTCCCGGTAGTTTTGAATTATCTTTCGCGAATTCAAGTGAAGTAGAAAATACATTTTATTTATTAAAATTATATTTTTTTATTTCAAAATATATACAGGGTGTAACAGAGCTAGTCCACAATACTTTGCAAGTAGATTCCTGCTTTAATTGTGAGTCGAAAATGTTCAACAAATATGATCAATAGTTATAGAGATACGCGACACCAAAGTGTGCATTTTTTTTCAATATTTCTGACTTATTTTTTGTAAAACATTTTTTGTCAAAAAGTTGGACAGAATTGCAGTAACTTATATCGAATACGAAAAATTCAACCCCGTTAAAACAAGTCTAATAAATAAAATAAAATAAAAATTTTCAGAATTTTTATAATTTTATTTAACTTGTATTGAAACGAATGGATTTTTTGTAATAGATATAAGTTACAATAATGATATTTCAGCATAAACTGTAAAAAACAAGTAATTAATATTGAAAAAAATTGCAAAATTTGATATTGTATAACTCCATAACTATTAAAGAGTTAATGTTGTTATTTTGGTCGTTAGACATATTTAACTGTAACTGGTTGCGGATATTTTATACGAACCGTATGTTTTTCCGAGAAAGATTATCAAATTTTCGTTGAATTTTTATTCAACGTCATCAGCAGGACGACCTGTAGGTACCCGCGGAGGTAAAGGGCGGACTGATTAATGCTTCCGAGGGCGTAAATTATATGCACTGTTATGGAGTGTTCACTTCTTCTACGATAGAGGTCGCCAGTGTGCAATATGTACTTGTTACGTCGGCGAACTTTTCTGCGACGTCTCTCAAAGGTTGAATCAATGTCGTAAGAACAAGTATTTGGCGCCCTGTTCTTGTGTATATAATTTACGCCCTCGGAAGCATTAATCAGTCCGCCCTTTACCTCCGCGGGTACAGTTCGTCTTCCTGATGACGTTGAATAAGAATTCAACGAAACGTCGAGAATCGTTCTCGGAAAAACAAATAGGTACGCTTCATATAAAATATCCGCAACCAGTTACAGTTAAATATCCATAACTATTGATAGCAACACAGGTCATGGTCGCTTGAATATTTTCGATTCATTATCAAGGCAGGAATCCACTTATAAAGTATTGTGGACTAGCTCTGTTACATCCTGTATAAAAACAGTTATTTATTTAAATAACTCTTTTTAAAAGTACCTAAAACTGTTATTTAAACAAAAATTCTAACAAGAAATGTAAATAATATCACCAATGCAGCACTGTGAGTGATATCTTTATTTGAAAATCTTCTGATGCATCTTTTGAGATCTTCATCATTCTAACATCGACATATCAGTCATCCAATCGTGGGAGCAAGAGTCGCGTTAGGGATGTGTTTTTATTAAGCAATGTGGACAGATACTAAATCCTAACAAAGCATTTAAACTGATTGAATTAGCTGGTAGGCAGACATAATGGTAAAACTGGGGATTTTTACTCCCTTTATATTAACTCGTGGCGTCTGCTTGCTTGCCGTCAACAAAAACTTTGGATCGATTTTTGACCCTTTTCCCGTGATCCAAGCGAGCTGAAACTTGGCAAGCAGACTCGTGGCGACGATCAAGAAGATCTATTAAATTTTCGTTAAAAAAAATTAATAATTATAGTATAATTTCGGATTTTTAGAAATTTTATTGGTTTTTTCAAATTGGAATCATTAGAAAAGTTTGATTAGCAAAGGCGAGGCGGCCCTATAACGTCGCGGAATATTTTCTAAATTTGAATTACTATAATAGTTACATCACTACGAATTTCGAAAATTTACAAAACAATTGGTTCACAGATGACAGCAAAATTGTTTTTTTTGCGAAAAAATCAAATAATAATTTATTTCTTTTAGATTTCTGCTTAGTTTTTAAGAATTCTACATTACTCAAATCTGATTCCGACTAAATCATTTGACGCTTGAAATTCATAATGTACGACATTGATGATAATTGAATCTATCAAAATCTTGACATCTCAAAACATCTGACATTTTAGAAATATATTAAATTTCTGTAAGTTTAGTGTTATGTCATATGTTTTAATTCGTCTTTAATTATTGTTATATTTTACAAAGATAGGGAGTATAGTAAAAACTTGGTTTTTATGGGTTACTTTTTTTTAACATCAATCAAATCATGGAACTTTTTCTATATCGTTATCTAGCTCTAAGTCAAATGTCACGCAAAACATATCGAAAATTTATCATTTGGCTGCCTAAAAATAATTTGGTTTTCGCTCATACGATTCTATTATATTAATAGCTGTAACCCGTCAAAAATGACACCCACGAAATAGTTCTTAATAACGACTTTTATCAAAATATTTTAACATTTTTTTTTATATTTCACCTGTAGGCAGTTAAATGTACTTTTCTAAATCCTGGCCATTGGACGGAACATTATATGGTTCGCGTCTTCGCTAAGACCTATGTGTGCTGTATTTTTGACGGTAATACAGGCTTGGCGATAGCAACATCGCTTTCGTTGCCGCCTTCGGGTTTGCTGGCCCGGAATTCAAGCCCCATCTCCGACCGTCTAATTTCGTTGCTTTAGCGTTCGAACGAAATCACGAACGTTACACGAAGTTACGCGGACAGACAGACAGACGGATAGAAGGACAGACAACGAAATTATTATGTTTGATTTTCAATCATGGTAGGTTAATATTATCACGAATCGTGGCTTTGGGAGACATATGAAAACACTAGAAATTAATTATTGATTTATTAATTATTATAAATCAATAACAGCGTCACTGGATTTGAACATTATTTTTTGATTTACACTATTTCGCAATTTATCGCTCGACTATGAAATCTTTATTATAGCTGGGTAACAATTTATTTATCACTCGCTAGAACATTCCATTCAATTTTCGCACATAGAAGTCGCACTTATTTATTTTGCCACTTGGTACTTCGCTTGATTATTATTACGACTGGCCACACCGGCCGTCATCCCACGGCTCATATCGCGTCGGTAGAAATGTCAAAAGAAACTCAATTGCGCAGCGCGTTGCTGCTTTATATATGCTACACGCTGGTTTTCGAATTCTCAAGAACTATAATTTATTTTCTATTGTTTATGTTAAGGTTCCCTTCACTTCTAGGCTGTTCCAGGCATCTCCCGAATATTGTAAATAATCCTAGAGTGCTGTAGGATATTCTAGAGCTTTCTATAGTGTTGTTACGACGTGACACAAGGGATTCGGACAGTGCCAAATTCTTTCTGCTTTCCATTTCGTTACAATATCATTTATCTTGTTTTGTGAATAATTATAGAAAAAGGTATAGAATTTTCAAATGCAATGTTAATATCATGAATAATTCCTTTATTTTTATTTCCTGATTGTCTTTTTGTATCTCTTTTTGTGTTTTAAACACTGGAAAAGAAGATATTTTCCATTTATTGATACTTTGGTTTTTAAGTTCACTGAGAATAAAAATGTTTAAAGATCTGTATTGGATTTAATAGTTGAGCATGTCTCAATTATTAAATCAAAAATTTTCGATCTAGTTTAGTAGTGTGAACATGTTTAACACACTAACACAAAATAAGCTAATAAATTAATGAAATTAATGATTAATCGAATTTTAAAAGTATATTTTTTGAACTTATCGTACACGCCGGAATAAATAAATGACTTGGATTTTGTTCATAAATATTATCAAATTGCTGGTGTCTCAATACATGATTTTATTATAACTTTTCAAGAAATCGGCAAGAGATTTCTGAAACAACTGATTCTCGCATATCGGTGAGAACCAGTAAAGTGATATCACTGAAGCAAAGCATACACAACTAAATGAAGATAATCCCTGAACCTATGTATGTGTATTTTCCTCTAAAAAGTTGAAGACAAATTTTAAATATCGATTCAATTGCTAGATTAAAATGTAAAAACGACTTGTTATTTTTAATATTGACAGGTACACAAAGAAATCGCCGTTTTTTATGTTTCAATTGCCATTTAATCGTCGCATCCGATCATTTTTTTGTAATAGTTATTCTCGTACAGTCAAGTTGTATTTTAATTATATGTAAAATAAGAGACTTCTTGTAAAAAGATTCAAGACATTTCGTGTAATTACATGGCGCTTTGTATATGAGTAGCTTCTAGAAGCGATATTTTTCTTAGGTAATACGATAAAGTATGTATATTCGTATTTTATATTACGTATTTGAATAAACCTCGATTTCGTTGAAGCTTTGTTGCGTTGAAGCGTTGAAGAATGATTGTGTCTCGCAATAAGATACGTAAGTAAAATATGATTTACGGACATTGCCATCAATATGATCAAAGTAAATAAATACATTCTACCTGCCAGAGAAAATTCTTGCTATAAATTCGTGTATAACAAGGAATTCCTTTCATTGTTACTTTTACTTTCAAAATAAAATCGATTTATATCAAATCCTGAGTGTTGTTCAGGAGTACCAAAATATTATACGTGGGGTATAAAAGCAAAGCCAGCAATTAAAAAAAAATTTAATGCAGTCACCGAGGATTATCAATTTAAAATGTACTGAATTCGAAATTTTATAGAAAATATAGCATTTAAATTTGAAGGAAACATGATTTTGGAAGGGATAGATACAAAAAATATAGGATTTAATACATTCTAAATTAGTAATCATCGATGACTGCATTCAAAATATTTGTTCAGTTTTTTTTGATATTGCTGCCTATGCTTTCATACCCTACATACGAGTATATGAAAATTGTAAATAATTTCTGATATTATTCGATGTCGAGCGAAAATGATTTTTTCTCAACTACCTAATCGATTAAGACGATCTTCTATATCGAGTTCATTCAATTCAAGTGAGCCCAGCGCAGGACAGTTTCTGAAATTCGCAGTCCACTGGCTTGTCCAGCGGGCCGTGGCTTGTCGATCATATCTCTCCCATCACTGTGACAAGCTCACTCTGGCGGAGGCTCTTGGAAGCTCGAGACCGAATCGGTCACCGCCAAAGGGATACCTACCTGTCTATCCAACTTGAACCTTCTTATAAAACTAAACCCACTCGCGATGTCGCGGTACAATATGTATAATTTCAAGTAAGAATAATGGTAAGAGCGTCGAGACCGGAGCAGCCGACGGTCTTTTAATTTTAACTAAAGCTGTAATGGAATTAGGAATTTTCTCTTCTCATTTTTTAACTTTAGCAATAGATGTCAAAGCCAGCTCTAATACAGCTCTCTAAAATACTTTAATAACAAGTACACAAGCATTTAGATAATTAGTTAGATACAAATAGAGTAGGTAAGAAGAATTTATACTCCGATATAGTGTATTGCTTTTCTAGCTCCATGCCATAAAATATTTCTCCCTCTAATATCACCATTATTATATTATATATCATATTAATATTATAAATCTTTGAAAATCTGAATAAATCACTAAACAACTGAATAAATAACGCAGCAGGGCGAAATCAAAAAAAAAAAATAGAAAGGATGTTCGTATTATTTCCCATGACCTATTTACATTTCTATAATCGTAGAATATATTATTACATTAGTTTGCAGATAGGTATGAATATGAAATTCCAATTTGCGCTTAAAAAATATATACATTTTATATGTACCTACACATGTAAAAACTGTGTATTTATATACCTATGTATTCTCTACACAATTAATTGTACACTCTTTGATCAATATAAACTGAATTTTCCGCAATTACTTTTAGACCCCTGCACAAATATTTTCCCTAACTCTCCCACTCCTTTATTTTAGATTTTGACTATATCAATATTCCGAGGAATGTGATAAGATATTCATAAATTAATAAAAAGCTTATAACGAAATAGTTAATAATAGTCACTACGGATTTAGAACTTTTATTTAAGATACAGACAAAATAGCGTCCTTGAAGTAAATATTTACAAAAAAGGCGCTATATATATTATTCATCACCATCACTGTTATAATGACACATCCAGATGTATTACTAGGATTAAATACATTATTCCTTATTTCTTCATCTTTGTACGAATACATTTTGTATTAAAAAAAAAGTTAAGTAGGTACCTAATTAAAATACAAAACACATTTAAAAAAATAATCCCTTTGTATATAATATGTACACAAATAATCTGACCGTCTACCTACAGACTGTCCACAGACCTGTAGTCTACAACCTATAGACTGCTTAATAAAAAAATGTGTTTTAAGACATGGATTCATCTAGTAGGGCGAACGTTAAGCATAGCTATGTATGTTTAGTTGAAAAAAATATATATCATGTTCGTGTAATATACCTACACATAATTGTTATGTACTCTGTAGTGCTATCATAATAATAGTAATAATAGTAAAAATAATAATAATAATAGTAATAATAATAATAACAATAATAATAATAATAATAATAATAATAATAATAATATACTAATTAATTAGATAATTGCAACAAGACAGCTACGAGAGCGGCGGTATTTTGCTAATGATATTTGTAAAATATTTTCCTTTGAAAGCCCAAAAAATGCTATTTTAAAATGCCGTAAAGAAAACAAACTGTTTTTTGTTAAACTACTACCCATCCGTATGTATTTATAAATCGATCCATCTTCATTAAACATAATTTTTCCAGCATTAAATCAAATCAACAGAAAGGGTTTGGCTGGTGGCGGCAGGACTGCCGTTAGAGCCGACCAACCCCTAATGGAGACGTAACGCGGGTCGACAGATGCCGCCCGAAGGAGATTACGCGGAATAATTCGACGCGACTTAAGACAACGATTGGCTTTTATGTAGCCCTTTCAATCCTCCAAATTATCAGATTGATAGTACGTATCACAGCTATTATACACACTACTGGTTCTCAAATTATTGTGATCCCTTTGAAATTACCTATTTAGTTTTATTTATTTGTTTAATTGTTTTGCAGTACAATGTACCTACCATTAACAAAAATAATGTACATATAGAAGTGATTATCAAATACATAGCTAAAACAAAACATTAAATGAAAGGTATAAAATAGACCATATAAGAATAAATCGTGGAATTTTATTTTTTTAATTATGATGTAATTTAATTATAATTATAAAATAAAAATAGAAAGACAAAACATATGAAAAATTACAAATCAGAACTAAGGAAAAATTCTAATATCAAATTAAAAACAAACTCAAGTAATAAGGATAAATATAAGAGGACTAGGTAATAATTACATAAATTACAAACTATTGAATTTGTCAGGCTTAGAGATGGATTATAGATTAATGAATTAGAAAAAAATATGTAATATATAAACAGTGCTCAATTCCCAACTTCCCATACCTATAAAACTGTCTGTCTGTCTGTTCTCTATATAAATTTACACCATTCAACAGATCTGTCTTAAATTTTGCAAACTTATTATTTAGAAGTCTGCGGATAACATAGGTGTCACTCTATTATATTATGGTGAATTTCTATTATATTACGTTTCCCTTATGCTTCTGCTTGTTATATACTTCCTTTTTATTTTATATTATATTTATCTTTATGTATTTGTATCTGTATTTTAAGTATTTTCTTTCCACTTTGTCATTATTATGTTTACATGTTATTATTTTGTTCTTTAAACTATATATTCTATTAATGTACACTATACCTATCTGTTGTAAAAGCCCTATAGGGCGTTAATTAATTAATAAATAAATAATTTTAAAAAATCTCCTTTCCCCCTCTTTACCACACTCCCTCCCCCAGATATACTTTCTGTACAAATCTACACAGTTTAACAGATCTTATCCAAATTTTGCATGCTTATTTTTTAGAACCCTGCGATATGTGTTCTAAGCAATTGTATACCGTTAGATACATCTGACCCAAATTTTGAATACTTTTTCCTTAGGATACTGCGAAAAACAGATGCGGCATTTCCTCTCCCCGCCTTTAGACCCCCCGATATATTCTCTATACACAGCTATACCTTGGTGGCCTAAATAATTCATATTAACATAAAAATATAGGGGAAAATCCCTATATTTTTCTTGACACAAAAATCAATCCATTTACGGTTTTTTCCAGTAATTGCTTTCTCTTTTTTACAATTATTAATCTTAAATAATTTACTTTTTTGTCCTTTGAGGGATGGATAAGCTCTGCCTCTTATTCCGCTTTGTATTATACGCAACTCGTAGATATTCCACTGTAGGTTTGCATCGGTTTGCTAGAACCGGTTATTTGAATGGACAACCTGAAGTCGAACCGGTTGCTGATGAAATCAAAAAAATAATCACCCATCAAGTAATTTCTTTGTTTTACACACTGCCAAAAATCTTCGGGAAAATACCCTAAATTAATTTTAATTACATGTCACAATTTTAAAATGTCCTTGGGTTTATAATATGCAGTCCTGCGTAGAGTTTTCTGAGCTATTCTGCCAAGTGAATCTAACTTCTTTGGTCGGCATCAAAATCATTGATAACTTTGCTGCGAAAAATATTATCTCGATTCTTAATTAAGACTTACCAGCAGTGGTGAGATGAACTACTATAAATTACAAATGTTCAGATGGGAAATGTAAATCGTTCAAGTGTCACAGATTGTTAATTCGTTTGCTTGTTGTATAGTCTTCTCAGTAAAATGAATAACCTCCGAAGAAATATTACTCCCCATCTCTCCGAGTTACCTGCATCCTGCATGCAGAGCCTTATTGCTACAAGCCACAGCTTTATAATATTTGTCACGTTTATTTTATTTTAATACTAACGACTTTGATATGGGTTAAGATTGTCAAGGTTCCGCGGGGAGTTGTCTCACTGCCCGAGCGTCGATGTCTCCCTCGGACACCCACCCCCACCTCCTACCCGAGCCTTCGGAGCGGCAGTGAAAACTCAACACAAACGGCTCACCAAAGAATCGCCGCCCTTTGAGATCGCCGACTAATGCCACCAGCTCCGGCAGCCCGCGCGATCTGCGCATCAATCGCGTAGGGGACTACAGACGGGTTCCGCTTGAACCGTCATTCGTGAGATACGACCTTCTGGCGTGTAAATAATTAACATCTTTATTACTGTATCTGTGACCACATCTGGTAAGGTAATGATCGATGATATTAAATTATGAGGAATCACTAAAGCTAACCGTCGCCACTTTATCGGATTTTAGGGACACAATATGGACGATATTAATATCATATTTATCAATAAATACTATCAATAGGCCTTCGGCTTACGATATTAATTCTCATTAAAAGTATTTTAAGATTGGAAGGAATTGAAACTGTAGTGTTCTATAAATTCAAACGGCATAAAAAAACACCTGAGTACATACACCAAAATATTTACTTACCTACAAAAGATTAAGCAGAATGTGTGTAAAAATTTATTTATTAGGTATTTAAATTTTTATGTATTTAGAACGATTTTTTTTTCCAAAGAACAGTTGTTATTCTGAAAGAAGGTTGTCACTTTGTGGTGATATATTAATTTAATTAAATTAAATCAAAATTACTTTGTTTTCACCACTTTAATAAATAAAATATCAACATGTATAGAGAACGATCTTCTCGAAACGAGGTGATATTTTATCTATTAAAATGGTGAAAACAAATTGATTTGATGTTATTTAATTATTTAGTATGAGTATTTATTTTTTGAGTTTCAATACATCTACAAAGACCTACATAAAATTTCTATGTAAAAACACCAGCCGTTTTTAAGTAGGCATCAAACTATATCTATTCAATTCAATTTCAAATTAATTTATTCAATAAATTTATTAAATTTAAAAAAGTACATACCTACATTACAAACTTAAATTTAATGCGTACAGATTATCGCCTTTAATTGATTCATATGTATCGAGGTTAGAAAGCCAAAAGAGGGTTAGTGATTGTTTCGAACTTTAACGGAGAGCAAAATAAAGTTCTGTTAATCTGATTTTGTGAATGTTTCTTTCATTATTAAACGATTTCCGTGTTTTGTAATCCAAAACATATATGGAAATCGTTTAATAATTAAAAAAATGACAAAATCAGATTCAAAATACATTATTTTGCTATCTTCTGTAAAGTAAAGTAAACTGTAAAGTTCTAAATAATCACCAATGCACTTTTGGCTTTTTACCCTCGATATATACGAGTATGTTATAATTTTTATTTAGATCTTAATATACAGACAAAACTCTTGTCAAAATTGTAGGAGAATCCTGCTTTGGAAAACTCTTTAGGAGAATGGAATGGAAATCAATATCCAAAGTAATATTTTTCAGCACAGAGGTAGCTCTTCCAATAGGTATAACCATTGGTCTTCTAGACCTATACCTATAAAACTCAATGTGTATCTGTCTATCTATCTATCTGTTCTCTATACAAATCTACACCGTTTGTCCGATTTGACCCAAATTTTGCATACTTATTCTTTAGAAAACCCCATTCCAGTGATATAATTTCCATGCATTCTGTACCTTTCGACCGATCTGACTTAAATTTTGCATACTTATTATTTAGGCCTAGGCGGATAACATAATAAGTGACATTTCCTCCATCCCACTATAGCCTTACTCCTCCCCCTGATATATTTTCCATGCAAATCTGTACCATTCGACTAATCTGACTCAAATTTTATTTAGGACCCGGCGGGTAACAAAGGCAACATTTCACTCTCCCCCTTTACCCCACCTCCTCCTCCTGATTTATTTTCTATGCACATCTGTACCGTTCGACCGGTCCGAACCAAATTTTAAATATTAGGTCCTTACATATGAAATTGGCGTTTAGTATGGGAGGAACATAAAGCCGATTTTTTTTATTATAATATATTTATTTAATCAAAATATGTACCATTGCTATCTATGTACTTTTGCCATCTCATAGGTAGTTCATCGATCCCTTTACTAAAAAAACCATTCGGACGGGAATCAATAAAATCTTTGAAAGCGGTTTGGACTGCCTCATCGGAGTTGAATTTTTTCCTTTGCAAGAAGTTATCCAAATTTCGAAAAAAATGTTAATCTGTTGGGGCAAGGTCCGGAGAGTACGGTGGATGTCTTAGACATTCCAATTGAAGCTCCTCTAATTTGGTAGCCGTCTGTTGTGCAGTGTGTGGTCTAGCGTTATCATGAAGCAGCAGTGGCCTAGAGCGATTAACCAGCCTCGGTTGTTTAGCAGCTAGCTTTTCCATCATGGTTGGCAGTTGCTGACAATAGACATCTGCCGTAATCGTCTGGCCAGATTTAAGAAAGCTGTAGTGAACGACACCAGCACTAGTCCACCAAACGCTCACAAGTAACTTTTTTGGAGTCAATTTTCGCTTGGGGCATGGTTTGGCTGGTTCGGCAGGGTTCAGCCATTGCGATGAGAGCTTCCGATTATCGTACAGGATTCACTTTTCATCACAGGTAATGATTCGATTTAAAATCCCTTCATTATTGTGCCGGTTGAGTAATGCAACGCAGCAGTCAACGCGCGTTTGTTTATTTGCTTCACTCAATTTGTGAGGTACCCACCTTTCAAGCTTTTTCACCTTACCAATTTGCTTCAAGTGGATTAAAACAGTTTTACACTAATACCGCAGCCTGCAGCTAACTCGGATGTGGTTTGCGATGGATCCGCTTCCACAATAGCCTTCAATTCTTCATTATCAACTTTGGTCTCCGGCCGTCCACGGGGCTTGTTCTGCAGGTCGAAATTTCCAGAACGAAAACGTTGGAACCAAAAACGCACTGTGTTTTCTTTTGCGGCACCGTCGCCATACACATCATTAATCCTTCGAGCCGTTTCTGCAGCACTGGTGCTACGGTGGAACTTGTACTCGTAAATAACGCGATATTTCAAGTTTTTGATTTTGTAAACTGAGTGACGCAAAGAAAAAAACAATTGAGGAAAAAACAAATGAATTATAATTTTCAAAACACAAATACATGAGTAAATAACTGTATAAATTTGGATTTGGAATTCCTAACCAAAGAGAAGATATTTGATATCAAATTTGCCAGTACGGTAAAACGCCAATTTCATATGTAAGGACCTAATATATGAGTAAATTTTTTTTATATATCAAAGGCATTGAAAACTTGTAGAATGTTAGCAAGAAGTTGTAAACAATAAAGAAGAATACATTATCGACCAATTCTTTGATTTTTTTCGTTGTGTCTTCTTATCCTTTTATTAGGAAAAAACGGACACAACTTATTTAATATCCATTACACCTATCAACCGTATAAAATATTTTCCTACATCAAATTTTCAGCCATAATAAGTTTTTATAATGTTTTATATAGTTACAATCGTTTTTGTAGCGTTAACTATGTAGTTGGACACAGTTATTATTTTTACTAGCCAAAAATCCGTGAAAAATCACGGAACACAATAATAAAATAAAAATAAAAAAACGACCCTTGCGTTGCTTGACGTGTCACACACGGCCTCCCGAGCCCCATTAGCGGCTAGTCATCATCAGTGTTGATGTTCTAATTCCAGTCTAATTCCAGCAAGTTACGGACTAAAACTAACAAAATTAATATTTAATATTACCCCATTTCAATGCCTCCCTGTCGATTTTCTCCCCATACTCCCACCACGACCGAGGTCGCCCCTCTGATTGATAAATTGATTTATTTAAATATTTTATCTTATGGATCAGTTAGTGTACGTCTGTCCTGAAGCATACATAAGTATCGAAATAGGTCGACGTTTCATCGATATGGTTTATACAAAGTCTGTTTTTTTTAAATAATAAATATTTTTTTATATATTCTTATTGAGAACAATAAGAAAAATGTCGACCAAAAACTGCAAGACTGGAAAATATAATTTTGTTGGTAGGTTGAGAAAATAAGTGTTATAAATATTAAAAAATGTATTTCTCTAGGTGCCAAATGTACAATTTGTATGTGTAAATTGATATAAATAGCACGTTTTCTAGAGTCTGAAAAAATTGCGGCCCTGAAAAAATTCCATTCGCAATCGCCAACAACTAAGTTATTTGGCGATGTAAATCAGCTTATACAATATTTACCCAATCATGATAACATATTTACGAAAAATACCACTCGACAGAAATAACAACTTGTTCTATTCAATTATTTGATTACCGACTAAATGAGAACAGTTGTTTCCAGTTATAAAATATAGCCTTCTGTTTTCACCGCTTGTTTTTATCTTACCCTGAGATTATCACTGTCATACTTAGTGTTAATAAAAAAAAATTGTAAAAAAGTAAAATATAAACATCTAGGCATGTAATTTAGTAATATAATATTATGTTAAGAAGTGCTTCTTTGTTTCTATGGTAAAACGTTCGACTGGTGAATGAATTCGAGCGGCGAATCGATTTACATTTCTGGATGTTAGGTCCTTTTTCCATTTTTATTAACCTTTCCTCTCCTGTGCTGTAAACTGAGCTAACATTGCCCCTAATTATGTGAGTATCTCTGTAAATATATCAAATACCGAGTTCATATTTTAAGCATTCCTCCGTAATGCATTTATGTATTGGATAAAATAATTGAAATCTATAAATATTTACCAGACGTAACAAAAAAAAATTTCTCGAAGAAACTGACATTACGTACTTTGTCAATACGTGTATGTATGTATTGGGGTGAGAAGAGGTGCGAGGAGCGTAGTGCGCGATGGACAGTGAATGGAGATCGTTTTATGAGCGAACATATCGGTCCTACTCTTACGTCGCCAGGTTGACATTTTTTTCTCTAAAAGCCATCTCCATGCCAAGTCGTGTAGAGGGCGACCCGGCAAGGAGAGGCCCAACTAAACTCCATTCACTGTCCCACTCTTTATTAGGCAGAATAAAACAAAATAGAAAGGTTGATATAGAAAAAAATGCAAATCTATACCGTTCGAATCGAACCATTTATTTTTAACCCCACAAATTTATTTTCAACTTAATCCTTAATCCGCGCAACGCCGGATACGAACAGCTAGTAAAATATAAAGTGCAAAAGTAATTCATTATGCTTGTTGAATCCTCGGTCAGATCTGGTCTGCTTCGCAAAGCTAAAACAATCTCCTGACCTGTAACAATTGTTTGACACAAACGGAGGAATGTGATCCTTCTTGATCACGACGTACGACGATTATCCTGATGCTAATCGCCTGCGCATAACATGAGAAATATCACTAAATTGAAATGAAATCCTTATTCAAGCCTTTTTACTTCCTTTCTTTTAACTCGTGGCGTCTGCTTGCTTGCCGGCTTGCCGGGTGAAAAAACTTTGGATCAATTTTTAACCCTTTTTCCGTGATCCAATCGAGTTGAAACTTGGCAAGTAGACTCGTGGCGATGATCAAGAAGATCTATCAAATTTTCGTTAAAAAATTAATAATTATAGTATAATTTCGGATTTTTAGAAGTTTTCTTGGTTTTTTCAAATTGAAATCATTAGAAAAGTTTGATTACTAGCATAGCGGCTCGATAACGTCGCGGAATATTTTCTAAATTTGAATTACTTCGTCGGTATACATAATAGGTACTTCACTACGAATGTCGAAAATCTAAATTGACTGACAAATGTGTCTTATCAAAGCTCAAAACATCTGACATTTTAGAAATATATTAAATTTCTGTAAGTTTAGTGTTATGTTATATGCTTTAATTCGTCTTTAATAACAATAGAATTTATTGGATGACGCCCTAACACTACCTGTGGTTTTATACGATTCACAAATAAAGCGATTATGCAGATAATATATAAAAAAAATTAGCTTTTCATTATATGCAAATATTAAAAATAAAAAATTTATCTGGTTATCTTAAACGACTTACTTGCTCACCATCGTGCCATTTCTCCGCGGGGGTAGGCAGAGAGGATAGAGCGCCCACATTCCTCTGTCCTTACACACATATCGCGCCTCATCCACATTCATACATCTTCGTATACAAGCTAGACGATTGTTGAGGCTCCCGACAAGACCGTCCTCCAGTATCTGGTTAATCTGGTCATGCCACGTCTTCCGCCGCGGTCGCCTTCTCTTTCCGACGCCTTATATTTTTAAGACAAGCATCATAAATATATTTTTCTTACCATTTTTTTCTCATTCGTTTGCTCAACGTACATGAACAATCTAAGCGCCTCTTTTTTTAATTCTATTAACTATGTTAAGATATCAGCTTTACCTTTTTAGTAAGTAGGTACCTACATTTAAATTTCTGTATTATCTTCATACGTATTATGTATCCACATATGTGTATCTATACCTATAAAACTCAATGTCTGTCTGTCTGTCTATCTGTTCTCTATACAAATCCACACCGTTTGTCTGATTCGATTCAAATTTTGCATACTTATGCTTTGGGACACGGCGAGTAACATAGGCAACATTTCCCCCTATTCTTTTACCCCTTCCCCTCCCCCTGACATATTTTCGATGCAAATCTGTACCATTTGATTGTTTTTACTCATACACGGATTTGCTATACATACGTCTACGTAATTTCATCTTCACTGCATTCAGTCTATTTTCGTTCCATTTCTGCAGGCTTCAGGCATCACTTTTTAAACAAAAATATCATAGTTTTACAGGGTATAGTCCAAGTGCTGTGCTTGTAGATGAACAATTAACTAATATCATCTGTTAATATTTTGTAACTCTACCTAATATATGACACCAACTTTTCATCAACTAAAACTCATCATCTAATCATTATATCATCTAAAACGTTGCATTTAAAGAACTAGCTTATTTTTGAAATCTCTCTGTATTGATCACATTCTGACAATTGAATAACTATTCCAAAACCCAATTGAATTAACACACTAACACAGTATTATCAAGCGTTAATATTTGATTTAACGGAATTTTCCACATCAAATTATACAATTGTTTACACAGAGGTTTGTTCGGAATATATTAAAAATAATTCCATAAAGACATATGGCTTACACATAAAATAATATTTTATAGCTAAAAAATAAAAATTTGAGAAAAATAACATCAATTTTCTAATAAATTTCTTGAAATACCTTGCCGATTTTTAATGATTAAATAATAAATACAAGGCAGAAATATCTACTAAATATTAATTACTTTTGATAATTTTTTTAAAGAAATTTTCTTTGTGAATTTACTTCATTAAATATAATTTTTATAACTATTTCATATCATAATAATATAAAAAACTATGCAAATTACAACATATGAATAAAGTCAAATTGATAAGATTACCTACATGAGTATCATAGATGGAATCTGACAACATGCATATTATATATATATATATATATATTTTCTTTGTTAGAAAGCAATAACTTTGTGGTTTGACATATTAAAATAAATAAAAACACTTTACTTTGTATTAAGCCACGATTTATTATTGTGCCAACCGGTTTCGCTTAAACTTAAGCTTCATCAGGGCAACTTAATAACAGTTATTAAGTTGTATATATTTTCTATTTATCTTAATTATTTAGTTTCACACATAATGTTGTGTAGGCTAATATATGATTTCACTTAGACATATTGCATTCCATCTAATCATTTAAAAGTTTTTATAATAAAATTTTTGCACTCCAGTTTAAACCTCCTTATATTTTCTATGATTTGAATTTCCTTTGGCAGTCTATCGAAGATTTTTATACCTTTATACATAGTATATATAGTAAAGTGCCACTGTATCTTAATTGATTAAAGCTTCGTACAGGTAACAGAATATTCCTGCTTCGCCTAATATTTTCGATAGATTATTCTGATTATTTGTTAATTCATCTAGTTCATTTTACCTAAATTAAAACTTACAAAATACAATGAAAATTAAATATAATCATTACCGCAAATAGAGTTAACATAGGTATTAGATTTTCAATTTGTAAATGTCTTTATATTACACAGAAGCAAAAAACATCAATTTCCCTACTTGAAATGTAATTTTATTAAATAAATAACAATACATGCGTGTATTATTTAAAAACTGAAAAAATAGAGATGCGAATATGGAATGCGTGTTGCATTAATATTCTTACTATTCTCAAAATAAGCTAAACGCTTGTGCTATGAAAATAGGACTAACTTGCCGGTATCCTGGAATGGGGCTCCAACCCCCGATCACCAGATCACTACGCGAGTGTCATGACCACGACACCAACAAGCTACTTTATATATACATATGTATTAGTACTTTTTAAAAATACTAACACATATTATACATGTATATTAGTACTTTAATCAAAGGGGCATGAAAAATATTAAGTAAATAATATAATTAAAAGACGAATTAAAAAATTTAAAATTTCTTATTTAAATATATCCTAATAATACTAATTTCGAATGTTCATCCGTAACCGTAACTCAGATCCAATAGCTGATCTCATTCCGTTCAAAATTAGCGTGTAGCTAATCTCATTCCGTTTTCATTATTAAATAAAATGAAAAATGACTTATTATGCACATAGCACTAATAAAATTAATAATTACTGAATGTAAAGTTGAAATTCAAAAATAAAAAGTCCGTCATTTTTGACGGGTTAATTTAAGGCTAGTAGAAATATAAATTTAAAATCTAAGTGTTTAAGGTAATATCTTTCTTACGATTTGAAGATTTGGTCATATTTTAATTTAAATGCAATATCTTCATACAGAAAATTAATTCTTCAATTACACTATTGGTAGCAATTCAAAATATGCTATTATAATTATTTTATTGAGATGATTCATTTTAGCCGACAAATTAAAATAGATATGATTGTAAAATTAAAAAAAAACATCTCAATCGAAGATGCCCCTACTTAAGTACCACTTCGGCAAAAGTGGTAACTGTTTGATTCAAGTCTCTATTCACTCGATTATCTGTCATGACTTTGTACTCCATTCACCTCTAAAGTACGATTAATTTGTTTAAATAATAAATTAATGACGATGTTTGTACCTAATGGAGTCTCAAAAATGCACAGATATCACAATGTTCACTGTCATAGATAAATACGTTCAACTAGTTCTTAATATAAAAATTTAATTAAAAGTAAAAAAATATAATGAAACCTCTTAGTCACTTCAATTATTTAAATATCAACTCTAAATTAAAATAATAAACTTTTTTATAAAAAAATATAAAATATAAAAAAATAAAAAAAAATAAAAAATAAATAAAAATAAAAAATGTTGAATCAGACTAACATTACACTGAGACGAAATTTTATTTATAACATTTGAAATAACAATACCCTCGAAAGATTTTATTTATTTGGATTTCAGAGGTGATGATTTTGAGGCAACGTTATTTTTATTTACAAATTATTTTCATTTATCAACGATTAGATAATAGGGAGATATTAAAAGTATTGTAAGGATAATGCAACAGATGAGGAAAATCGACACAATAGCAACACAAAGAAAATAAAATAGCAACATTGAAATTATATCGCTTGACGACTAACAATTGTTATACTAACGTAGTCATCCAATGGGAATCAAGAAGCCAAAAAAGAAAATAAACCAAAAGCCCATTGAAATAATAAAATTCTGTGGCAGATACTTACAGAGGCCCTCATCTAGTCGTTAGAAAAAATATCTGAATTGTCTTTCATAAATGTAGTAAATGTTACATATTTTATATATAGGTAAATCAAACAATAACCATTTTCTTTAAATTTTTTTAATGCCGAGAATCAATTAAATTGCCTTAATTAATTTTGTAGGCCAGGTTTTGAAATTATAACCATCATAAATTCATTAAAAAATGTGCAAAGTGAAATTAATTAGATTTGAGGAGAAATTTATACTTCTGGTTATCAGTAGGAATGTAATAGTTGTTTAAACCTTTAATAAACTATTGAATTAATATTTTCAGATGGGCTGTGCACAACGGGACGGAACATACTAGACACCGACTGACTGATCTCCCTAACTCGGCGAGTGTTTTTTACACTGTTTAATTGTTGGTCCATCGGTGAATATCAAAAGCTGTCAATTGGATTGACGGATCGGTTCCTTTGTTGATCTACACACTCATCTAACACCAGCAGGTATCTACGGGGAGATATCACATTTCCTCCGGCCGGGCGGAGCTCCAGCCCGAGGATTGAGAGATCATGTACCCGCGAACGTGTGAAGCTAGTCAGTACGTACAGGTAGTGATTGAATGTGAAATCAAGGAGATTTTAATGTGTTTAAACGATAAGACGCTGTTTTTATGAGACTTATAATCTGAGAAAATTAATGGACTTCTTTCAAAGCTTTATAATAGGTGTTGATCAAATATTTGAAATTAAAGTCATACATGTTGCAATGTAGGTATGTACGTATAAAGATTAATTGAGAAGAAATTATTTTTTCTCATGATTCCCAAGATCCTCACGATAATAATAATTTCGGAAGTCCGTCCGTAACCCCCCATTCAATATCTTATATCAGTCCGTTTTCATAATTAATATGATTTCAGAATTGTTATTAAATTAAATGAAAACATCGACTACATGCTTTTTTAATAAAATACTCGGAATTAATTTTTTTTTTATATTTCAGTTTAATGAAAATTAAAACTAATAAGTGCATCCAATACTATATCGCGTACATCATTAGGATTAATCATCAATCAAAATATATAATTTTCTATGCAACAATGTTTAATATTATTCTATCATTAAAACAATGATAATTGTATACATTTTATTAAAATGTCTAACCACTACGTTTTGATGAATTAAATATTTACAAAATATTAAGTACATTATTTGTGGGGTATAAAAGCAAAGGCAACAAAGTCCAAAAAAAATTGAAAGCAGGATTCACCGAGGATTGCTTATTAATAATGTACCTACTGAATTCGAGATTTTATAGGAAACATATATACATTTATAGGAAATATATTTTGGAAGGGACAGACAGATAAAATCTAGAATTCAGTACATTTTAAATTAGTAATCCTTGGTGATTGCATTCAAAACATCGTCCCTGTCGTTTTTCGGTTGTTCCAGGTATTTCTAAACGTTTCTTGAAGGTTAGAGGTTATAAATCACCCTAGATTTTTATCGACTGTTCTCGATCTTTCGACAGTGTTGTGAGTTGTGACATGTTACAAAGAATTCGGACAGTGCGCAATCCCTTTTGCTTGCCATTCCGTGACAATATTATTTACTGGTATTTTATTAAAATTTCTGTTCATTTGTATTAATAAAAGGTTTGAATGTGTCTGTTTTCCTTATCTTTATGTAACAGCGATATCTACGTATACCTACTTGTTTTTGTAATCTTAATTTGAGCAAATGAAATATCAATTTAAGTTTTTGTTTTAAACAATGGAATTTCACAATTACGCATCCTCAAAAGATTTATAAATGTAGTATGTTTCTTTTTTTTAATATTTATTTGTTTGTTCTTTTTACAAAATAAATATAATTTAACATTTAAAATAAGGAAAACATTAATTCTACTACCTCTATGAGTGTCAGAGACTCATGTTTAGAGAAGTATTACAGGTGTAAAGTATAAATATGCATTAATCTAAGTAGTACACAATAGAATTGAATGTATTACAATGGTTGCATAAAAGAAATATTATATTAGTAAGTAGTAATCTTAAATTCTGTTATTATTTAATGAAAATATTGGGGTGGATGGTGGGATTGTGAACTGACATTTTCAAACAGTTTCATGATCATATTATGTATCTAGTAGGTGTTTGTACGAGTATACATGTTTTTGGTTCCAATTTTAAATTTATTCTGATCTGTTATTTTTCTGAATGTTGGGGGGAGAATATTAAAGAATTTAATACCAATGTATTACGCTAATAATAATACTCTTAACCCCTCATAGAATACAGAGGTAATAAATAACCAATATTTAACGAAAAAAATGTACCTACGCCTTTACTTATCTCAAGTGTCTACCATTTCACGTGGCAAAGGAGGGAGGCTGGCACCGCAATGTGGAACAGGTTTACACACCACCTCCGTCCCGCAAGCAGCAGCCGCCTCCCACTCGAGATTACTCCATCATCCCGGAGAGCGACCCACCCCCGAGCGCCATTAATTACCGTCCCACCTGACGGCCACGTGCCCGATACCTTCCTCTTGACATAAGTCTACAGCCCCGAGCGAGCCTCCAGCTAGCCGCGACGCGACCAATTAACGTTCGACCAAACTTAATTATGAAATGTCAAGCTACCACAACCCTAATAAAGCCATTTGTAAAACGAGAAAAGGGCCAAGTTCTCCATTAATAACGCGGCCAGTTGAGAGGCACCGCCGGCGGCTTTCTTTTGTTCGGCCTCGTAATTATCGGCCTATCATAATATTTTTTTTCAAATTTGTGAAGATGGCTATTTGTTATACTATTTTTCAATTTATCACGGCCTGTAAAAAACAAAATGAGGATGCTTTGTTTGATGCATTGCCATCTTGCACACCTCCTGTTTTTGGGTAAAATTAGAAAAGGTGCGAGGATCATTTCTTCCACCTGTACAGCGGGCTAATTAATGCCGTCTCGCCGTTTCGGTAGAGCGCCACAATATTCTATCCTGACATACAACTCTCACCTCATCTTCTTGTGAAAACTCGTCGATTTTTGAGGCTTCTAACACGACCATATTCCAAAATCTGGTCTACCTAGTCTTCCGCGGTCTTCCTCTATTTCTGATGCCATCAACACTCGCGTCACATATCTTTCTTACAATTCTCTTTTCGTTTATTCGCTCAACATGACCAAACCGCCTAAGCGATACCTACTTTTTAAATTCTGCTTACTACTCTAATTTGTTCATTCTTTACGCTATCATAAATGGATTTGCCGCATATCTCCCAAGTGATCTCACTTCCACAGCATTCAGTCTATACCTACATCAGTGATATAATTATGAAAACTTATTCAATAGTATAATAATAACATGGTAACATTATATTAACAATAAAAAAACTTTAATTTAGATAAATTATAAAGACTTTCATACACGTTTCTCGTATACATAGTTTCGTTTCTGTGAGACTTCCATAATATATCTTTATTAATTAATCATCCCTCTGGGAAAAAAAATCTAGTTACTGTATTCTCAGAACAAACCTACTTACAAAAATATTGTTAAGAAAAACTTTGTATAAAACCACTATTTATTGAATTATCAACACGTTTCGGGGCCAATGATCCCTTCATCAAGATACAATGTGCCTATATATAAAATTAAAATTGGAATCACAAATTTAATTTTTAGTATACGTTGTATTCCGATGAAGGGACCATTGCACCCGGAACATGTTGATAATTAAAAAATAGTTATTTTATACAAAGAGATTTATTTTTATTTATATAAATTTAATCTTTCACGTAATCTTAATTACAAAATGGTATTATCGGTCTATCTAAAGCAGTAAAAACTCTCGAAAATTTGCGAAACCTATATACCTTTAACTTTTACATCCATACGAACTGACATACTATTTTCCCATATGAAAAATAGGTTCGTCTCTATGAGATATTCATAACATATCTTAATAAACAATGTGCCTGTGGGTATAAAATCCAGTATTGTGTTTTTGAAAAATTTGGACATTGAAAAACTAGACTTAAAAGGATTAAAAAATTCAGATGTGTTCTTGTGTATTTGTTAATAATTCGGAAGTATGGCATATACATAAAGAACATTGCATTACAAACTCCAATCAAAAATATTGACATCTCAGTACCAGCGCAGCGGCGACATCTGTATTGGTTTTTGGGAATGACAATACTTTTCAACCACAGGTAGCGGTGCTAAAAATACAACATACAAATGGAACAAGATGTACACATTAAACCTATATAACATATTAAACCAAAAATTTTATAAATGTGGTAGTCTGTTCTGCTCATGGTGGACGTTACAATGTATAAAGTGATCACTTAAGCCAGCCATGTGATAGATCGTACGCTTTATGGGCAACCATAAAGGCTTCTATACCTACTTTCCTATATAAAAAAGTTTCATCTCTATTGATATAATTTTACCAAATTACGTTCTTTCTTGTTTCTTCTTTGCATTCCATTGCAATGTATTCTTCTTTTTTTTCTTATACTTTAATTTTAGCTTGTCATTTCTTTTGTAGATCCACATGAATAACATCCTTTGCATTTATTTCCATTTTTCCTGCATCTCGCTCGATACTTTTATATTTTTTAATTTTATATATATATTTTTTTTACTATATGTACTTTCTTTAATAATAAATGTAAGATGTCGATCTAAGGGGACAAAATGTTTAAAAAAAAACTACCAACTTCAGAACAGATATTTATATATATCTAGCGAGATAGGTGGTGATCAAGAGGCTTGTTATATATTATCATAATGTATTTGTATTATGTGTATGTATCAATCAATAAAATGTCTATTCTTGCCCAATAAACGCCGATTCATCGGCAATGAAATGAAAATATATCTTGATCTGAGGAAGAACATTAAAAAACATATAACAAAATCAAATAATTAAAAATGTAGTCTACATAGGAATACTTTTTCTCAGCCGGGTATGTACTGTTAGTTCACATTACCACACAACATCACATTTAACCCCGTGGCTCAACACGTGATCTCCGGGCGAGCGTAATGGAAACACCTAATTTATGAAGACAACACAATTAATTTTAGATCCAACAGCTATTATGTTAATAAATATATCCAAACAGCACATTCCTCGACTTGAGGCTAATGGCACCGTCACGCCATCGTACGGCTGGGCTTCAGGAATGCCTCGGAGACGTCGGGCCCGCGGAACATCTCAATCCCTGCAGCAGTCACAACAGGGGCCCAGGATCACACCTGACGGGGTGTCAGGACGGGGCGAGGATCACAACACGGATAAACAGCGTTCGGATTCAACGAAACATTATTCTAAATCCATACCGACTTCCTTCTCTTCAGAGCGACCACTCAGAATACCGAAAAATCTTTAAGCGGTTACACCACCCTGGGAGAATAAATTTTATATAAAATTGGATTAAATTTAGATTGATGAAATAGAAAAAATTAATCTTTTATTTATTACGTAAAAAAAACACGAATTAATTTGGAGAACTGTTCTTAAATTTACAGTGACCAAATTGTTATACTAGAAGATATTTCACATACTTATTATTACACTATTATATTATATAATATTATTGGAAGATGCCGCATCTCATGGCTGTGTACCTTTAGGGACTGGTATAAGTGTAACACGACTGATTTGTTCCATGCGGCGGTAAATAAAATTTGATTAATCACGCATTGGTCACACTGCGCTCTCTACTGTTCTACTGCTTGCTCATGTTGCACTAGCTAAACGTCAAGAATGACTAGCGCTTGGGTTGGTTATAGGTGACACCGTTTTCTCGATATTTCTTGTGGTTGCACGACTTTTCCAATGTTCACGAGAGTGTCCTAAGGTGATTCCAGAGTGCCATTAGTGTTGTTGTTTTCGAGAAGTTTCGAGAGGTTTTGATAGGGCTTGTTTTGATTCCTTGTGGCTGTCCGTTTCATTACAGTATAATTTTATTTGAAATTTTTTGAAAAAAAAATGGTCGCGTCATCTTTTTCCGTGGATCTCCTCCTCCGTTACTGAGATGTAACTTATCCCGGTATACCTTCGGTCGAGATGGAAAATAATATTATGCACTCATTGAGAAATGAAATATCTCATATGGAATAATCAAACATAATAATTTCGTTGTCTGTCCGTCCGTCCGTCTGTCTATCCCCATAACTTTGTGTAACATCCGTAATTTCGTTCGAATTATGGAATAATGGCTAGAAAACGACTACAGACGGGGCTTGAACCCGGACCACCAAACCCGAACCGGCCGATTGACGCATGTGGCTACGGCCGCCTCTCCGTAGACCGCCAAAAAGATGCTAAAAAT